>MU005976.1:0-116361 GCA_010093745.1 Piedraia hortae CBS 480.64
CGGAAAACTAGTTGACGCGTGAAGTCGAGAGCCGAGCGACGGTTACTAATAATGCGCGTAATATACCGCATATTCACAACACAAACGTCTTGGAGGCACAAACTTTTTATTGATCGACGAACTTGCCTTCAAGGGGTTGAGAAGGAATATAACCGATGAGGTACGGCGAAGGGAGGAAACCTTCATAGCATCCTGGATTTCACGCCCCTTCCCCCTTCCGTGCACGCGGCGAGTTGAAAGTCCGAGCACCAAACCAGTCCATCAAGCCCCACCGAGCCGAATGTTCACGTGCGACTCCATTACGTCGAGCAAGCTCAGGAGTCCGACACAAACATTTGTTTGAAAATATTCCAAACTTTTCCTTTGACGTTCGACAAACTTGATCTCATCAAAGTGTGTCTTCGATACGTAATGAGATATATAATAAGGTGAGGGAGGACACCTTTTTTAGACGAGCTTTCTGGATTTCTCCACCCCTCGTCCCTCTCGCGCGCCGCGGCTTGAAAGTTCGAGCAACAATCAAGTTCATCAGTCCATCAGGCTTCGCCAAGCTCCGCCAGGCCGATTGTGCACGTCGACCTCCGAGGAATGCGAACATACAGTCCGCCTAAAGCTAAATACCACTCGTCGAGGTTGAACGAGGGAATGGGATACATTTCGTGAGAGAGCGGGGCTGGGTCAGAGTATAGGATTTTGATTTGGATTGGGAGTGGTTACGCTCCGCCTGCATTTTCACCCTTACAAGAAGGATAACTATTACCAAGAAATATGATTTCGAGACGACTCTTTTACACCTTTTGTTGTGATGGCCCATGCACATCTCCGCCTCCGTTTATAACGGTTGGAAAGGTATTCGGTCCGCGTCGATGGCGCAAGCGACGCAATATTTGCATGTCGCCTTGAGAAGCTTTAGTAAGGTTCTTTTGAAGACATGATCCCCCATAATGGCGTAGCTGTTCGGCATCAACGCAGAATCGGAGTTGCGTTTAGTTAGGTTGAAATGCTGGCAGGTATCGCCCTATTGTATTTGTCAGAAGGTTGTGGCATCCGCCATGATCAGAACCTTAGATAGAAGTCGAAACTTCTCAGGGCCTTTACCTCTATAGAGGAAGTTTTCCCTGAGACGGGTCATTGTCTCATTGCTGCTTAAGGGCATGGTTCGCTGACGATGTCCTGGCGAATGCGGTTAGACTGAGGTAGTGTGGAGAAGGTTTCGAACCTCACCTCAGATATGGACATCTACATCCACCTAATGGTCAAATTTGAGTGCACACATTTGTCGTTGATATACGTTCCGCTTTAGTCCTCAGAGGTTTACCCCTCCGACAATATTGCTGAAAGGCGCAGCCAAGTATGGATGCGACCTTCGAGACAGACGAATGATAATACCGTGTTATCCTGCTTCTCAAACGGAAGATAGGTGTTTCTGTGGCTTTTCGAAATGAATTCACGCACAACAGAGTTAGAATATCTCTATCATGACCTTCCGAGGGTCTACAGGGTATCGACAAAGTTGTGGTGTGAAACTGAGGTATTGTCTAAGGTACCTCTATCTTCTGTTGGCATGAAGTCTCGTTGCTATCAGTGTACGATGCCACTGCGCGACACCTCTTACACCAGCAGCTGCACCCTAGGTTTTGTCCTCACAGAGGTTTCCCTCAGGGTCATGTCGCATGCGACATGGTGAATGCGCCCTGCTACTGTTTGAGGTGAGTCATGGAGTAAGACTGCATGCTGACAGTCTTACTGCATGTATGACCACTTGCTTATGGTCATACAATTGATGACTCTTCATACGAGGCTACGCACGGGCCTTCCAGCCCAGAATATATTCTCTGATGTTCCCTCGAAGATATACTTGTATTCACTCATAAAACACATCTCTACTTTCCATCCATCGTTCTCACTCATACATACTATCTGTCTTTTTCATCTTCTGCGGTCGAGCGGCTCCTCGCCGCTCGACAACCTTAGTTCTACATCACCTCTTCCAAGACATACATTTCCTTGCGTGTACCGTCGGCTGGTTCGCTTGCGCGCCAAGGAGTGGGCTCTTGACTGTCAGCTTGCGGGCGACATGCAAGACCGCTTTGGCGAAACGAAGTGAAATTGCACCGAGGTTAAGTTGTGCAGCCATGGCTTGATGATGTTCCTTATTGCCAACGAACGTAATGGCAGGGGTATATAGAAGTGTAAGCCGATCCACTATGAGGTGCGAGAAATGGGGAATCAGATGTGTGTGCCACACCCGCAATCAAAGAGCACCGAAAAGCACTTGTTTGACATCCCAGCATTTGCCCCCTACTTGTGCCTGATCGGAGCCGGTTAAGCCATCAGCATATCGACCTAGTTGATCCAGAAGGTGCAAGACATCGCTTAGACCTCAACCGGGCCCAGTAGCGGAGCTGTCGGTGTAGCGATAGGGCTCTCGTGGATGGGAGTGCGCAGCGGCCCGAACTAAGAGGACTAAGCGATAGACGGAAATCGACAACAGGGACGGGATAGATGCAGATGGATATGAGTCAATACCAGTATCGATATGACAGTGTGAATGACTATCTATATGAGGGGACGTTCAGAATAATAGTTCTGTACCGGTGGGCCGGTGACGCCACGTCGTACACTAGCAGGGCGCATTCGCCATTGTTATAATTGTGAGTAGATGTATATCAGTATGCATACAAGTCTCTACAGAAAACTAGTTGACGCGTCAAGTCGAGAGCCGAGAACCGATTACCAATAATGCGCGTAATATACCGCATATTCAAATCAGCCATGTCACATATGACATGATCCTGAGGGTAAAACTTTGTGAAGGAACAGCTCCCCATTTTCAGCTATCATTCCATCCACAAATGTGCCGGACCCCCTCGTTTCATACTCTACAATGGTCGCCTGTTCACGAATTCTGTTTCATTGAAACCATCATCCTGGTTTCTGATCTCCTACACGACTAACGCACTTTTCGTTGGCGGTATCGTCTTTCCATGTTCCACAATACACGGCGACATTGAGCTTACTTCGAAGCTATAAACTCCTGATCAGCTAGTGTATCTTTATAGATTCACCCATAGCTATGCTGACCTGTAGACTTCAACGATACTTGCTTGGAAAGCGATAGAGTGCTGGAGTACCTGGAAAGTGTTGTGCGAGGCCCTAACAAGCGGGCTTGCCAGCTACTAAGACGGTGGGTAGGTTCGTGATGTCAAGACAATAAAGGCTTGTTACTGTTCGAGCAATGAGGTAGAGATCCTGGACAGTCATGGCTTATGAATGATTGGGTGGGCAGACGGCCTACAGCTTAAAGGAGCGCGTTGGACATCCAAGAGGGAAGTCGCGCTTCAAACGATCGTTGCCACCGTCGCACTTTTTGGCTACGCCCACCTTATCCACGGCAATGGCTTGGGCGGTGAGATTGGCTTGACATCGGTATGCTGCTCCCTCAATAGAGGCTGTTGATTGAGGACCAAGGCCGCAGAAGGATCGATCTTGACTCTCCCAGAACCCCACATCTGAGACGCGCGCGACTTCTTTGAAAACACTCATAGACGAATAGCGATGGATGTGAAGAGAAGTTGGGACGAGGAGAAGAGTGTAGGCGAGTGATATCCCACTAATGGGAAGAGGAGGTTCGTCGGCAATGGTACTCCACAGTTTCCGCCCATGCAGTCCATAGCATTAAGATGCTGACGTCGAGGAAGACCTGTTTGGACGAGTTGGAGTAGCCAGACGATATCATGTTCGATCCAGACCCAACTGATTGCGTTCGAGACCAACCACATCCTGCTGGTCCGTGGAACCTGCCACTTTCAAAGCAGACAAAGCGATGATGACCACTTCTAGTGCCGTTGTCCAAACATAAAGCTAACGGGCTGGGAGGTGTTATTTTTGCCGCCGGTACGAGCTCGATGATACCACCCGAATCGACCGGGTAGGGAAGACCGTGGATATTCCATTCCACGGTGGTTCTTATATAATGCCTTTTGGCAGGCAAATTGTCGATCCTGCCATCGGACAGCCTTTTTTGTCCCCTGGTCAGGAAAGCATCAATCGGGTTCCATTGCAATTCCCATTTTTGGCTGCCTCATTCACGACGCTTTATAGCGTAGCAAATCCTCGCAATTGCCCGAGATTTCTCATCACTTATTGTGTCAACTTTGTCATGGTGTTGACAGGTGTACTGCTTATATTCGCAATAAAGTTGCGTCGAATCGCAATATGTCATCCGGCCCACCCATCTGGGCCAGACGACCCAGAGGTGGCTGCTCGTTCTCTCTGAAGTGGGGAACAAGGCAAAATTGCCTTGATTAACGTGTACCCTTACCTCCTTATAAAACGCCAGCTACGTTGCTGCCCTTGATATCCACAGTCCTTCGCGAGCCCATACACTTATATACATCCCATTGCAGGCGGCGCCATTTGTACCACCAGCCGCACGAAGAGTGATGGCTTGGAGGGAGGACTCATCTGCATCGTGTCGAAAGGATTAGGCTCTTCGCTGTGGCCGCTAAGCTGGCCCGCGAGACCTTCAAGAAAGCGTCAGCCACCGCCAGGCCGTCTCTGACTCGCACGAGTTAAACCCACCTTCAGGCCTTCCCGGAACACTCGTCGCTCGTAAGCGTTGCCGAAGTAATCCACAGAAGAATCAGTAGTGTGATTGTGCGAGGTCAAAAGGAGGGGAGATTAGACCATTTAATTTTCGTCACACACACGTTGAGCACAGACCATCCTGACAAGGCCAACCGCTTTCAGGCAGCGCCCAGGAGATCGTTTAGGGCCGTCCTCTTGCAGTCATCAATCAGAGAGAGCTGATGACAAAATGCCATCTTTGTGCTGATCCTAATATGCACGGAAATGTCGCGACTGTCATTGGCGTCGGCTTGGTGAGTCAACCCGCTTGTCACCAGAACAAGCACTGAGACAGCGAGTTGCCATCAAAACAGAGGTAGGCATTTGATTGGCGAAGCAATGAACTCATGACAATGGACAAATGAGGACGGAACCCCGGACAGTAATCGCCAAACAAGTCCGCAACTATAGAACAAAGGACTCTGCAACTTCCTGAGACTCTACCACCTCGTGAGAGAGTCATCAAAAACGGTAAGCCAAGCGTTATAGTCCGCCAGAGGCCCTTTCCAAATGGTAAAGACTAGGGCGCCACCGCTGAGATCGGCAAGAGCGCGAACGCAAAGTACTACGACGTATGCGCACTGCAAGTGAGGCTCGTGAGGTCCGTCGGATTGTGAACAGCACGTTTCACGAGTATATTCCAATTACTCCTCATATGCACGCATACTCCTCAAGTCAAGAGACAGGTTCTGAGATCCCCAAGACCTCCCTACTCACATACGCAGCCATGTTCTTGAAGTTCATTAACGCACTCAAAGTACAAGCACAGTACGCTCGGGCTCCCTTTGCTAAAAGCCGAGAAGAAAAACCTAGCATGAGCCGCTGCAAAAAACCAACAACATGTTAGCCTCACGCTCCAGTTTGTCCTCCCCGGGAGACCACATCGTTTACATCTGTGCGGGAGACGGCGTGCCGATTCCCATTTGTCGTCGCGTGGCCGAGCGAATCAGGTCCATGCGTAGAATGGGGAACTATTTTGTGGAATCCGAAGGGCCCATTCTAATAGGCCGCAGGCCACGTGCTGTGCGCAATATTATCGAATGGTGTGAACACCACGAGCATGATGCCCTGCCAACGACTGATATCAATCACGGCAGGCTTCAGATCAGTCTATTAGAGTGGGATAAGGTTTTCTTCGCTGATTTGGATCTTTACGCATATTCGACGTGATGAAAGAGGCTGAAGCCCGGGAAATCCAGGATCTATTGGATATGGCGTACAAGGTGGCGGCGGAAATGATCATGGAAAGGACGCCCGAGGGGCTTGAAGAAATGTTTGGGGTTCATTGGTATGATTCATGAGATGACTACAGTCGTGTTGAGGAAAAGTGTGGGTCTACAAAGGGAGCGAAGCAGGGAGATATATGTTTTGAGGATGGGTGGGAGTCTACAGAGGGATTGGAACAGGAGTGCGTCCATGGCGAGAACGAGTGGAAGTATACAGCTGAAGCTGAGTACATCTGTAAGTGTTGTGAAGCGTTGAAGAATTTGCTCTAGGTATGTAAGATAAATAGGGATATGTCTGCTTTGCTGCCGACAAGGTCGGTTCTCATTTCCAGGCGTCTGATGCTGGTTTAAATCCTGGTCAATGGGCAATGCACCCAAATCAAAGGTACTGGGGTGCGTACTCTATGACATTGTCTAGGTGAATGAGGCTAGACATTGCTAGCGTCGGCGCACGCACCAGCGCCCCTCAGGTGGGGAACAGACGCAAACAAAAACATTTTTACCTTTTGTCGGAGTCAGTGCTGGCTCCTACTTGTGACTGCCATGTCAGCATGGAGAAAAGAGCATAGCAACACAGACAGCAACGCAATTCCCACAACCGAAGGGAGGAGCGGGTGAGGAGATCGCTTACCCTGCACGCGTAGCGGTGGTGCAATCTATCTGGGATGATCGCATCTGGATAGCCACGATCGATGCGACCGTGACATCCCTACACGGTCATTACATCCACGTTCCCATATCGACCCTACATTGCCCTAGGCATGAAGTTTTGCCTCTGAGAAGGCTGTCACACTCAGAACAACAATCATCTTCCTGGATTGAGGCGAGGGGTCTGCGTCCGGCGAATAATTTGCGTGGACGTGAAGACGCATGACCACTATGACTTGATACGAGACCTGACGCTTCACATGCTTCACTCTCACGACAATTTTGTAGTCATGAAGTTCTTGACTCCGACATGACTGTCGCTCTTACAACAGATAGTATTTTTGTGGGCGGAGGCGATGGCACTGCATCCAGTGGACAAACTGCCGAGGCGTAATTCCGAACCAACACCAAGGCTTGGGACGAGCATCAAAGGTGTCTACCCTCCTCGTTCCACCTGATAAACTTCACAATGTACCCGGATAGCCATCGCGCCCGAGTTATTACAGCTTTATCGTCGGCTGTGAATGAGCACACCATCGAGAGTTTGACTGTCCTTGATGAAGTGAAAAGGCGTGCCACGTAACAACTGTTGAAGGACGAATGGAGCAATCTTTAAGCATTCCGATGCATCATTGGAAAATTTTTCAGAAATCAACAACACCACAAGGACGACGTCGAGACTTCCATCCTGCAGGGATAGGGAGAATTATGTTCAGAACGCCACTCACATAACATCGGATTTCCCGGAGAGGTAACCTTGAAAGGAGTTGCGATTAGAGGTGTGCCGCATGTCTACGTCAAGAAGGTACAGCCAATTTATGCGAATGATGGCCAACTCGCTAATGGCGTTGAACATAACGATAGTGAAGTCGGAGATCCGACCACTAAATTGTTTAGGGGCGTTACCGTCTTGGCCAAAACCGACACTGTGACAGTGAAGGTGCATATCCCAGATTACTCGCTCGGCATGACCTATATACAGTGCATGACTGCTGGAAGGCCTGCAACCAGCAATCAATTCGAGTGGAATACAAAAGCTACTAAGGATGTGCCGTGCGAAGTCCAGCACACATGTCGTTACAAGATTTACCCACACTACCACGACTCCAAGGAACCGAAGAAGGATCTATTCGCGTGAAAGAGGTCGAGTATACAGGCCCGGCTGTACTGCTTCAAATCCTGGCGCCCAAAGATTCGCTTTACAGCACGGTTGTCAGTTCGGATGGAATAACGCTCTAGAAGAGAAGCTGTAAGAGGCATTAAAATGACTCAGATGCCGCGGTGGCCGCATATTTGGCGCCCGGCCAGCCAGGGGTTGTAAGTGGCAAGATCAACACGAAGGAAAGGTAACTTTGCTGATAAGATCGGCGACACTCCGTCATTGCTCCTGACTGAATGAGCATGTGACGGTTCCTTTGGTGCTGTAATGTTCTTCCCGATCGTTCGTGTCAATGGTGTAGACTTTGATGAAGCAACTTAAAGAATCGGCAGTCTGGCCAAGTTCCGCAACTTTCTGCGGCGGGGGGGAAGCCCCAAGAAAAGCGTTTCTCCACCTGTGTGGTATATCCTCCCAATGACACCCGGGAGCTGGATTTGGTCTTCGTGGTGCTTCATCATCAAAGTTAGAACCTCGAAGAGACTCTTCACCTCTTCACCGCTCCCTCCATCTCTCGTCCACCACCTCGCCCGGCCACAGTCCTGCTATCGCTCCTAGCAAAGAGAGCGTGGAATTGGGAGCGCGTCTGCAGCGCCAAAGGAACATCTCGCCTGTTGATCGCGGCTGCGTTAGCTTTCTAAAGGCATGCACGGCGGCGTCTTTCTCGCTTCAAGAAACACCAGGCCATTGGATCTGACCGTGATATAGTGGCGTGCTATTTCAACATTAAACACATGCCTTTTTTCACAAGCAGATCGTGTGTGAAGTCAGGAAAGGCCGATTTTTTGGCGATTGCGCGCATCTACTTTCCAAGAAACCCACGCTGTCGTGTGCACCGCAAGCCGTCCAGCCAGGTTTCTCGCCAATACCTAGTTGTGCCGCATTATCTAAGTGATGCAAGCACTGGCAAGCTTGTACCTCTATCAAACAAACATGCCTCAACCAAGGCTTTGTCCGTCAGTTTGTAGTGACACTGAAGAAAAGACCCATCCAAATCAATTATTAATGCTTAGGCCACCTTATTCCAGTTTCATTGCTTCTTGTGGGCCCTCTTGTCCACGTCTCACATAGAAAAGTGTCGCGTCATGATTCCTGCAAGATGCCGAGGCACAATGCAAACCGTTAAAAAAGTCAAGCACAGGCCACTAAAATCCACATACCACTATATACGTTCTTTCCCGTGCATCAGATCCTACAGTTCGTATAGTGAAGTGCTCTTGCCGTGGTGGAATGGATCGTGATTAGTATTAGGATGTGTACGAGGAAAAACCGTGGTCGCGGCCTTCAACGAGCTCCGCTATCCATCACACTTCGCTTTCTTAACTTCGCCATCATTCTGAAGGTGTGGCTCCGTAACGGAAAACGATATTTCCTCTCGACGAAAACCCAACGTTCATCCAGGCTGAAGTTGAGGCGCAAAATCTCGTCAACTCACGGGCAACTGTCGCAGCAATCGGGACAGAGATTGGAGGACTCAGAACAGATGGCCCGGGAACTGTTGCACGTCTCACGTTTGTCGCAACAGTCACCGAGGAAAGCGAAAAAGAGGTCGCGTATGCCGAACCAGATGGAGCTGGAGAGGCCGGTGTCACCAAGGGGCGGGAAGGTTCAATCGCTCCATCTTCCAGATGGAATTCTCTTGGGCTTCGCACGGTTCCTGCGCGGTAATTAGGACCCCCTTCGTAGTTTTTGTCTCTTTCGGAGTGCCTGGTTCTTTCCGGACCGTGAATTCCTTTGGAAGCATGCCAGCTGCAACAGGCTAGCAAACGTATCGTAGTGTTCCTGGTAGCACCTTGCCTCTTTTGCGAGGTCGCTGCATGTGACATTCACCCCATCTGAGAAGGCGGTCATCAATACTGTAGTTTTCCGCGTGTGCGTTGCCTGCGCATCATTCCGTTCTGGGCCAACGGCGGTCCACTGGGTTTTCTTGTACTAGGCGATGACTCTCCATGGTTCGCGGCATACCGAACAGGTTGAAGTCGTTGACGCTGGATGAGTATCTGAGTTCTTCACATCAAGCCCATGATCTCATGCTTGAGCTCGACGGTTTGCAGGAAGTCTTTATCGACTGGATCCCGCCTAATTATGGTATAATGGGCATATTCGACCAACTCATGTACTGGGGCAGGATGCGACACCTGTGTGCTTGTCCTTGGATACACCAGCTCCTGATAAAGAACGCTATTGACGCACTGAGCCCGCGGTCGTTTATGGAGCTTTGCAAAGTGACCGGTGGCGTCAAGGAACTGTCTGTGGATATCGTGAGGCCGTCGAGGCTCTTCTTTTAAGCTATTACAAGCGTGCAGTTAACAAAGAGGCTGGAGTTGACGATCCAGCGCAATACGCAGGAAAGCGCACCCGTAGTTGACCGCAAAGCCGTCACATCTCTTGCAAAGTTGAGCGACTTGATGCAACTTGCTTTCCACAGAAAAAGTGGTGCAGGGTTCGTGTCGCTCCGGCCAAATGACTGTTACATTCTGTTAGAGAGCTTCCACAACTCAGACGTTTTAATTTTCTGGTGCCATGGATACCGAGTCCTTCTACTCGCTTAGACGGGATTGCCCCAAACTCCGCGACTGCCTGGTAAACGACATGGTGGACTTTACTTTCTTCGAAGACAGGAAGCTTTACATCTTTCCGAACTGGGAGATGCTCAGCGTAGCGGTTATTGGGATTGAGGAAGTTGATCTTGAATCAGCTAGACCGTAGGCTTACCACATCTCGAGAATCATTGCTCTCAAGCTCACTTCTTTCCGTCTCATCCCGAATTGATCTGGAGTTATCGTCAAGCTTGCTCTTAAGGCATATTCACAAAAGATAGTTTGGAGCGGTTTAAACTCTTGTATGCGCTACTGGACATATTCGACAGGACGAAAATCTTTGCAAAGGGGTTCATAGACCTTAAAAGTGGGGTAGAAAAAGAAAAGGGGCCAAAAAGTACGTGTCTTATTCAGAAATGGGACCTTCTGGACCTCGGAACAAATACAGGAACGACGCATTACACTCAACCATTCACCTATGTGAAAAAATGTAAAAAAGACGTGGACACTAAGAGAATTGAACTCTTGACCTTTCACATACACACAGATACTCATATGGTCACAAATGCGAAGCGAAAATCATACCCCTAGACCAAGTGCCCCATTCACGCTTATATGTTGGGGCGTCATTGATATCAATGTACAATCTATGGGATATTTCTTAAGCTAATGTCTTTCCATTGCCGCTGTGGGACCTGGGAAATCGAGCTGCAACATTGATGATTCATTGCATGCGGCTTTGAATCTACATCAGCCGAGGGATGAAAATCATTCGCCTGCCTTGTATACGTAAATTTTAACGAGAAGTCATTGCAGAGTATGACCTGCTCTCCAAGGTGATGAGAAAGCAGGCGTTAAATTTCGCATCAATCCTCCTGCGCACTTGCTGAGTGTCCAACATCAGACCACTCTGCTCATGGCGCCCTTGAATAATGATGACACACGTATAATTCATGGAATACCAGACTGTGAGCAGTCCACACATTTGCACACAGACATTGTGTCCTCCTAGCAGCCTATTCCTGCCCCCAATCGCGATCGACACTTCGTTCAAGAAAGCCATTCAGCCACGCTTCACGGCTCTCCAGGAGCATGTAGCTATGTTGCGAGATTTTCAGGGCAAACACGTGATGGGATCGCTGCCAGTAGCTAAACGTGCTGTTGTTGATCCCATCAGCTTTAAGCAAGCAGTTGCTCTCGCATTTATGCGACCTTTATACCTCCCTTTCTACGCGGTGATCAGTGATGAAAACCAATCCCGTCTGGGGCATTGCCATCATGGAAGAACTTCAAGCCAGTCTCTCCACGGAAGTTTTAGGCGCTTGGGCGGGATAACCGAAACATTGAGAGCAGGCAAACAGGATAAGGGGAACTAGACGGCCGCCATGCTCAGACCCAGTCTGTGGTGAGCGAAGCATAATCTTCATGGCTCTCCAGAGCTTGCTAGGCCGCTGCGCAGTGGGAAGGGTGCCGCAAGCTCGCGTGGGTTGGGGCGACTTTCCACAGAAAGGTCTGCGATTGAGGCATAGGCGTGCATGCATCTCATCTAGCCGCCCTAAACCATGTTTACGATCACTGTGGACCAAATTGAACTGCTGCAGAGACATGTGAGAAGCAGGTCAAACGACCGCAAGTGTGTGAAGTCGGTAGGCTGGGAACAGCAAAAGGTATTTTTCACTGGCTTCGGTGCACTGCGTACGAACTTGCAGTTCCTTCTACGTATCTCCCTGGGGGGTAGAGATACGGTATGCGGGCTTTGGACGAGCTCAGGAGGCCCGTGGTCGGGACCGCACCGAGAGCGGCACATGAAATACTCGCTTCCAGCCACCGCGGCTATAGTCTGCCCTATCGTGCAGGTTGCCACAGAGCGATCCACATGTGATGACCCACACCCCTTACCATGGTTCAGGCACTTAATAATTTTCTCATGTAGCTCTAGATGCGCGTGTATACGAACAAACCTGCGAGGTGCCGCTGCGTATTAGAACCTGCCCCATCATTCAGGTAACAACTCAAGGCCCTCTGAATACGTATGTCTACACAAGCATAAGTACACTGAAGACCTTGAGGATGCCTCTATAGATGTGTATCTTTGCAGGCAGATTTTCAACAATTCCTGAAGTTTAAAGGTGGCGTTGTGTCTGAGAGGTGAACCTCTAAGGACTAAAGCGGAACGTAGATCAAAGACAAATGTGTGCACTCAAGTCTGACCCAAAGGTGAATGTAGATATCTATTTCCATGTGAGGTGAGGTTCAAAACCTTCTCCACACTACCTCAGTCTAACCGCATTCGCCAGGGCAACGTTAGCGAACCATGCCCTTAAGCAGCAACGAGATAATGTCCTGTCTCAGGGAAAACTTCCTCCATAGAGGTATAGGCCCTGAGAAGTTTCGACTTCTATCTAAGGTTCTGATCATGATGGGTGCCACATCCTTCTGATACGTTGCTACCACTTTTCACCGACCGACGAGATAGAATACTTCCATTTAAGCGCTTGCACAATAAAAGAGAGTAATAGAAAAAGCAATCGTTAAGCAGCCGCTCAGGCTGCGAGTGTTGACGCATTTTGTCGTACGCTCCAATTTTCCACACTATCGGCGCAACATCGGCTCGGTTTTACCAGTAATTCTCATTGCAGGGGAATGAGAGATGTGATGGCTGAAAGCCTTTTGCCCTGCGTGCTAGACCTGCTAAGAGTGGGATCAGTATACTAAGGGCATAGCCTTCGTAGTAGCGTGGTTATGATGTTTGATTGAAGCGGAAAATGCAAAACCTAGCCGTTTAATTCGGGGCAATAGGCCGCGAAGGGCAACCGGCAGCCATATAGAGGCAATGGAAGCTATGACAGTTTCGTATGCATCCTTCACTGTCTGGACATTTACCTATGAGAGAAGCTCGAAGTCAATCATGCCCAGAAAGGATGTAAAAAGGCCTTGTGTTAGATGATTACCTCCAAAGGTTTCGCGAGTCCAATATTAAAAACATCTTCCGGTGTCCGCCGCGGTAGCCGCGCCGAAAGGCTGGAAGCCGCTCACCAGAAACCGCCTTGTCGGTGATGCGAGGGACATACTCACAGTTGGTATGGAAGGCAAGGTATCATTCGGCGACTGCTAGCCCTCTACCAGCCGAATCTGGTGCCTCCGCGGCTACATCAACGCAGGCATGAAATACGAGTGCACACCCAAGGATTGCAAGCTCCGAGCCGAACAATGGGGCGACCGCCCCTTTGCGGAGCTAGTCGCCCACCTCAAACGGGGCACATTATATAGCATCGGCGTGCAGGTTATTTTGATGTCAAACCGTGGCTATGGCATCAGCGCCTGCCGCAAGTTCTCCCTCGTCCAGCTTATTATTGAATATATCGGCAGAATCGTCACCGAAGACGAATGCCAGCGTCGAAGAATGCTGGAGGAATACCAGACGAGTTCCTCCCACTACTTCATGGAGTTTGGCCGCGGCCTCGTCATCAATGCCATGAGGAGTAACATGGCCTACTTCAACAATCACTCTTGCACACTCAATGCCGTGGCGAAGAAGGTGACGGTCAACGGCCGTCCACGGCTGGGCATCTTCGCTGGGGACGACTGGAACAGATGGTATGTGCGAATAAAGATGGATGGAGAGTAGAGGTGTGTATATACGAGTGAATACAATTGTATCTACGAGGAAACACCAGAGAATATATTCTGGGCCGGAAGGCCGGTGCGTAGTCTCGTATGAAGAGTCATCAATCGTATGACCGTAAGCAAGTGGACATACATGCAGTAAGACCGTCAGCACGCAGTCTTAGTCCATGACTCACCTCAAACAGTAGCAGGGCGCATTCACCATGTCGCATGCGACATGACCCTGAGGGAAACCTCGGTGATGACAAAACCTAGGGTGCAGCTGCTAGTGTAAGAGGTGTCGCGCAGTGGCATCGTACACTAATAGCAACGGGACTTCATGCCAGCGACGACGGCGTCTTTCCCGGCCAAGACACCACTATAGACTATAACTATATAATCTTCGGCGATGCACAACAGGTGTGTCATTGTGGTGCAGCCAACTGTCGTGGCTTCCTTGGCAAAAGGACAACTACGGCAAAACGGCCTTAGCAGAAGCTGCAACCAATGCACAACTACTCGAGCGGGCTCAAAGGCCGGCAAGGAAGGTGAATTATTGAGGCGTACAAAGTGTCACGAGAGGGAGGTGAGTTGTGTACATAGCGTCGAGATACCTTGGCGTTTGATGGAATTTGAGTTTTTGGCCACAAACGCACTTTATCGTGATTGAATTATCAGAATGCACATATTAGGGCACTCAGCCTGTGAGCTATGAACTCCCCCTTTGGCTACACACCCACCCACAGTACCATTTTACAGAGAAACACAGCTCGCCTCTACCAATAGTATCTTCCTCCATGCGGGTCGTATTCTTCAGAAGAACCTTGCTTGCACTTCTTGAGGACGTCATTTACCTCCTTGATATGGGGGTAAGGATTCCAAACGGGAGGCTCGTAGTTCTTGTTCTCGTTGTCCTCCTGCTGCTTCGCCAGTGCATACAGAGAAGTGATGCCCTTGTAAACGATTTCTTCCCCCCGGAGGAGGATCCTCCGGGCGAGTTGCCGCTGCCGTCGGCTTTATCGGTTGTGACTGCCTTGAAGGCTGAGCCTCCCTCGGGCTTGTAAGCGGAGGGTTTCGGCCCCTCGCCGGGCTTGGTGGTGTTGTTCTTTGAGAAGGGGTCGTTGGTCACCTCGCTGGCGCTTATAGGGACAAAGTTGTCGTTGTTGTTTTTACTGATGATGATGATGATGATGCAGTGGTTTGTGTTAGAGGATAAGTTCCGTTGGCCGAAAAAATTGATTGGGGGAAGCAACGTGAGAAAAGTGATACGGTATGGGGGTTGTCCACACGATTGAAAAGAATGCACTCATGGAAACCAATTTTGTTTTGAGATGACGGAAAATAACAACACGGCGCCGCACGATCTGCTCTATATCATAGGCATTCATAATTCCTGCAAATTTTTTACAAGAGATGCTGAAGAGCTGGAGAAGGAAAAATCTGAACGCCTCTTTCAGTAGCATTACATGAGTGGCCCCGAACGCAGTTCTCACGACAAGACAGGCCCACAGTCACCAATCTTCCACCGCTCCCTCCCGGTGCATCGTTCGGCCAGAACACGATAATACTGTGTGCGTGCAGGAAAGGAAGCTACGTTGCCCAGAACTTTCTTCAGATACCGATATATTCTCTATCAAACAGAGGCTGTTACGGTAGGTTCAATAAGTCCCAACAATGAGGACAATCAGAACTGCTATTTACTGGGAAGCTAGGATACTATAAACCAATCCAGAAGCGCCGTCCATACGCGTGTGGTAGCGAGCGTAGCTATGAATAACTAGCAGGGCGCGTCGGCGTATCAAATTCCCTGTGCGCTTAGGCGGCGCGGGTCGTCCCGCGCACACACATCCTCGCCGTAATAGAGACTGGGGAGCGGTACGCAAGAGCAGGCTTGCTGGGGGTTTGAACAAGGTCAAGCACCCGCTAAGGAGGCATCCAGACCGCAACTAGCCACTCAGCACTTCTATAAAACACTCAGCCCACGCACTCCCTCCGCCAACCATTGATAGAATAGTCAGGACACATTATCGAACATAAAACACAGCGATTCGTAAACTCCCTCTTCGATGCTACAGTCTACCCACCGCGTCATGCTACAGACAAACCTATCTGGCGCCTACCAGTAGTATAACCCCCCGTGGGGGTCGTAATCTTTGCACTCGCCCTGTTTGCCCGCCTTCAGGGCATTGTTCACCTTCTTTACACGCGGAAACGGGTTCCAAATGGGTCGCTTATAATTGTCGGCCGGCTGGCCATGTTCTTTGTCTTCCTGTTTTTGGGCCAGTGCAATGCGGGATGCAAAGCCTTCGTATATAATTTCTTCTCCGGAGGATGCATCGTCTTTTATGTCCGCATTATCATCGGCGTTGGGTTTGGATGTGGGGTCTATGTTAGCCTTGGTGTGGATAATCTGCGGTACATCTCCGGGCTTGATGGAGGTGTTGTCAGAGAACGAATTATTGGCCAGTTCGTTGGCCGCTGATACGGACGAAATTGTCATTGTTTTTGCCGTCGGAGGCAGCGGTAGGAGTGTTGAGAGTCATGGACACCATTGTTGTTGTTTTTGTTGTTGATATGGCAGTGGCTTGTGTTAGAGGGTAAGTTGTTGTGGCGGAAATAATGTCAGTGGAAAAGCTAGAGAGAGGGGGAACGTGGGCCGTATAAATTAGGTCCAGGTGGCCGCCCACATGATCTGGGAGCCCGCAGTTATAGCTAAATAGGTCAAAAGCTGGGCGAAGTGAATGAGGTCTGGAGGGTTGATCAGCTGGGCAGTTACGGGAAACACTGTTAGTTGGAGGATGTGTCACATGATGACCATGAACAACGTCCCCTGATGTATGCAGTATATATAACTATACAATTATTCACGTCTTAGTGTACTAACACCATCAGTTCGTTCCCTTTAACTCTGTTTGATTTGAGACGATGAACGAGAATATCACGGCAGAATACCGCACGGGCTACTTAATGAGCGCTTGTAACTCCAGTAAGTGATGTCAATGGATTATACAAGATTAAATTCCTCATTTTGGCTTCCAGGAGCGATTTACTAGGTAAGTTGGACCCACAACAGCAAGGTTTGATTAAGATTCATCTGTGGTTTCTTGGCAAAAGAGCTTATTATCCAACGGCAATATACTTGGCCTCTACGACTAAGGATTGAGAGCAAGATTAAGCATCTTCTCCGACTTGAAGCGCTTTGCATATACACAAAGTTACTTCCACACAGACCTTTTGTCAAAAGGATGTGGCACCCACCATGACCAGAACTATAGATAGAAGTCGAAACTTCTCAGGGTTCTTACCTCTATAGAGGAAGTTTTCCCTGAGACGGGTCATTGTCTCGTTCATGCTTAAGGGCATGGTTCGCTGACGTTGTCCTGGCAAATGCGGTTAGACTGAGGTAGTGTGGGGGAGATTTCGAACCTTACCTCAGAGAGATGGACATCTACATCACACATTTTTCAGTGAAAGTTGAGTGGAAACTTTTGTCGTTGACATCCACTCCGCTCTAGTCCTCGGAGGTTCACCCCTCCGACACCTTTACATAACCCATACCGTTTTCTACTGCTCCCATCGAAGATGGAATATTGCCTGCTCATTGAACGGGGGAAAATGAATACCCTTCCCACAATTTACGCACGCGCCACAGCTGGCAGGAAAAATCCTTATAGCACCATATCACCCAGAATATCACCGTGCATGATGATACCAGGCTACCCAGATGGTATGCTAAGCAAGCCATGATCCGCTGGAAATGGAATCGCCACAAACCTCAGCTTTGGCACCATATTCCCCAACCTCCCCCAACTCTTCGTTCTTCAAAACAACAACGGTCCTCCCATCCATGATATTGAACCCGCTCATTCGATCTGACACTTTCAATATCTAAACTTTAATGCTCTCAACAGCTTCAGGCTTGGAATGGGGGCCTCTTCATTTCGCCTTAATCTACAAGCCTGAGATGCATTTGTCGAATGCGTTTCAAGCAATGCATGACCTCCGTAGATGTACGACTCTGCAGACAAACCCTCAACCTGACAGTCAATTAACATGGCGTTATGCTGTACAGAAAGACGACGTGTTCCAGAGCGAATGACTTGATGACACCCAGAGTGCTGTCTGAACGACTATCGCTGAGGACGCGAGACTTTACGTACTCTTAACAATCAATGGGAAAGGTATATTGCTTGCGGCATATCTTGTGGACGTCGTGCACATACAACACAATACATACAGTGTTTTACTACCATCGATGCTAGTCCAACCAGTTTTACCTTGGCAAACAGTAAGCATAACAAATGATTCATAGTCCAACTTCTATTCTACATCCTATGCAATTGCAGTCATATCTCTGTCAAAAACTAAGTCCGCCTCCAAACGCCAAGCCAGCGACGCTTTCCCGGCGACGAAGGCGAAGTGGGTGAGTTTGGCGGCGGAGCAGGACTATCCCTGTTTGGTGTCGTTTCCTTACTATTGGGGCCCGACTTGATGCCAACCTTTCCTGCCAACATTTCCATTCGAGCACGAGCAGGCGAACACTTGCCAGACGGAGGCGCGTCTGTTTCGCCATTAGGACTTGTCAACCTCGGTGAGTGTAAAGGTGATCGTGGACCAGATTCTCCGACATCAAAAGACTCCCGGCCAGTCTCTTCAGAAGGCGAAACGAGGCGCAGAGCTCGAGCTCTGTCAACAGGATGAGCGTGCGGAGACCTGGTTGGCGCCTCGCTAGAGACCATTCGGCTGTCTCGAGAACCGTCAAATAGTCCTGGGGCAGTCATCATGCCAGTATACTGAGCCACCGAGCTCATCGACCTGTATTCCAATTGAGGTCCAAAATTACCATAATTGTGGAACCCAGATCCGTGTGGGTACAAAGCAGAGTCAATACTGGTCATGCTGTTGAGACGTCCATCTCCCAAAGCGTCTCGGTCGGATGCAGCGTCGTTTTTCGAAGTGCCTTGGTCATGATAGCGACGAGCTTGGGCACTGAGATCTTTGCTCTCTCCTTGGCCTTTGGTCGGTTCCTCTTGAGTCGCTTCAGCAGAAGTCAAACGCTTGGATATGGCGTTCTCGTGCTTCTTTCCCCAGGCGCCAAGGTTAGGAGTGATTTCATCAATGGAAGGGTCATCCGCTCTGGGGGACATTACAGCCATCTCGTTTGAAGGCGCGAGAATGGCCTGTTTCGCGGCATTAACTTGATCCTCCACAGTAATTTCAGACTGCCGTGAAGCCTTGGCATCGTCCCTCCCACTCGAGGTCTGAGTAGAACGTCTGTGCTGCTGTTCAGCGGATTGAAAAAGACTGCTGGCCTGAGATCCCAGGACACTTCGGCCATGCGTTTGTACTTCTTTCAGCTTGACCAATGCCGCGCAATACCCCTTAATCCAGTGCCCGGATCGCTCCATGTCCGGCATCAACTGCATGAGCCCGCACTGAAAGCCTTCGAGATATTCCCGAGTTTTGTTTTGAGCAGTCGCTTGAGCCAGCTTGTGGCGATGAAACGACTCAATCGAAGAGGCCATGGACGGACCCAGTGGATTGGGTTGAGCTCCCGGTAGGATCCAGCCACGGCGTTTACTTTTGGGGCTCAAATTATGCATCTCACGGTCAGGCGCCGAAGGAGCTCCGGACGCTTCCCTTTGAGGCACCGCCATCATAGGCTGTGGAGCAGAGACACCCAAGCCGCTAGCCTGTCTGCCAAGCGTCTGTCGAGAACTCTGAGACGCGATAGAGCGGCCACCAGCGCTACGATTAGCGTTGTCATGGGACTGTTCGTGATTTCCGGCCTCCAAAGGCTGTTGTTGCTGATAGTGCATATCATACCGGCGAATTGAATACTCCTGAGTATCGCGCGGGAAGAAATCCGCTGTTTGGAAGCTTGCGTTGCTAATGGCCGAATTCAACTTGATACTCTCTTGGCTGGCCCGTTTGGATTGAGAAGGGCTGACATCACGCTTGCTCGATGGTTCATCACCATTGGCAGGCTTGAGAGGGCTCGACGCACCAGTGTTGCGAGCTTCCTTCTTTGGAAGATAGACAGGGCTTTCGGGATTCAGAGCCGATTTGTGAACTTTAGAGTCAGGCGCCTTGATGGGTATGGCATGGGATACATGACCTGCAGTGGGTGCCTTTTTCACAGTTGATGTTTGTGAATTGGCTAAATCAGCGTCTGTGGACTCAACTCCTGGAGCCGGTGCGCCGTAGTGCCCAGACCGAGGTAGAATGCCGGAGGCGTACATATCAGCCATTCCGTTTGGTGGAGGCGCAACCCATGGCTGTCCCATTGTGTCGTCAGCCACCGGTGGTGGAGCGTAGAAGGGCACATAGTAAGGGGGCGGTGCCATGTAAGGCGTAGCTGCCTGTACAAAGGGTGGCATGGCCGCATTGGGTGGGTTGACCGGCTGCCATGGTTGCTGAAAGGGGAGAACTCCATTCCGAGGTGGGGATGCGTTCGATGGGAGCCCGGCCGCCTGAGCCCACGTCGTCTGGCTCTTGTCCTTCAGGCTCTTTAAGGCCCTGCGGATACTGTCCATGCGGGTAACAAGCTCGCGGCGTTTGGTGTAAAGGGCATCTTTGGCGCTCTTGTTCATCGTGCGGCTGTGAATCGCCTCAGTCTTGTCAATCTCCTTCGATTCCGCCTCGAGTTTAGCATATTCCTGCTCAAGAGCCTTGATTTGAACGGATGGCGATGGCTCCAAGAGGTTTCCGTTGGGTGACTGTGAGCGTTGTTGATTGCCATTTGTCAAAGAGGCATTAGATGGGCCCGACTGCGTGATCTGGAGGTTTGGTGCGGGCAGGTACAGCCTGAGAGCACCGTCAACCTCCGTAAGAGGCATGATGGCACCACCAACAATCTGGCAAAGGCACCCATTGGTGTCTTGAGCAACGAATCCATTTTGCGTGGCCCTGGTCCATTGAGCCTTGCCCATGGGATGATTTGGAGCAAATTTGATGAGACCTCCATTGGCCTTGATGGCACTGTATCCATAGCGAGGATGGCAAAGGGGAGATTGTTCGCTGGGAACCACACGTCCTCCAGCAGTTACACGAACATGGGGAGGCGAACCGTGGGTTTGAACCAGAGATTCAATCTTTTTCCTTCGTAATGAAGGGGTTGGCGAGGGACGAAGGTTATCTGGTCCGGCCTGCACTGTTTGACCAGCCGGAACAAGATGGTCAACTGAATTCATCGGTTCTGGTGCCCGAAACAAAGACGATGGCGGACGACCTGAGCTCGCAGTCCTCATACCGCTGTTTTCCTTCCGAATACGCAAGGTGGATTGACGAGACTTGTTAGAGCGAGCAGCAAACGATCTTGCTCCACGTAGAACGTGTTCTGAAACGTCAGCATTAGGTCAGGGTCGGAGAGCAGGTATGTGTACCTTTGACAATCTCCGCATCGTCACCGTCAAGTTCGTCGATGGTCTCGCTCAATCTGGGCTCTGACATCCTGCTCTTCAATTTTCGCAGCTCTTCGGCCGAATAAGTGCGTCGTGTTTGCATGTTTTTGCCGCCGACCGGACGACGGGGCATGTGGTTAGCGCTGGACTCAATGAGTGCTTCCAGCATCTTGAGGGATCAGAGCAAGTCTTTTGGGAGACCTGTGGTGGAGGGCAGTCGACAAAGGGTTGACGTCAAGTAAGGAAAAGGCGTGCTGTATCCAATGGGCAACTGATGAGAATTGCTTCGGAGGTCGAAGCAAGTGATGACAGTTCCGTCCGAGGTTGGAGATGGAGTAGTGAATCTGAGTACGAGGGATGAAGGCAGTGTGGACGAGAGAGAGAGGAGAAGTGATGGTCGAAGAGAAGTGGTGGAGAAGACAGAACGACAGACAAGATATAGTAAAAGAAGATGCGGGCCCACACTGGACACTAACAGGGGAAGTGCCGCTTGAGTGCATGAAGCAGGAGCGCCCGTTGCCTCGCTAAGCTTGATTAGCTGCTATCGATATGATAATCGAGTTAGCCACCTAGTCATCATAACCCCAGTCCATCCACCAACGCCTGGCTAGCCATTAGTAATCCAACTATTGTAGGCAGTGCGATGAAAGCCACAGCAGTGCTACAATTCTACTTGTTCTTTGTTGGATTGAACGAGAACTTCTTGCGCGTTCTGGCAATGCGTGAGCCATTCTTCTCCACGTCTGCATTCATTTCAACTTACTGCGCAAACTCTCCAAGCTTGTGCCCGACCATTTGCTCCGTTATTCGCACATCCGTGTAAGTCTTCCCATTATGGACCTGGAAGATCAGGCCAACGAAGTTTGGCAGGATTGTGGCAGAACGGGCTTGCGTTTTGATGGGGGGAACACGTTCGCCGGGTCTAGGACGGATAATCGGCAGACTACAGCGTGTCAACGAGCTGTCGAAGCTCAGGCAGCTTGGCTATCTTACGGCACGAGATTGGGGCCTGTGTACGTTCAGCAAAAGGATTTCCGGACTTTGAAAAACATTCACACACCTTTCCAGACTGATCGAGCAAGCAGCGGGCATGTTGCCTTCATTGTCGCTTCAGACACGATTGAAGCGGTGTCTAACGGTGATGGATGAGGTTGGCGAACTGCGGAGTTTCCATCCCCTTTGGGAAAGCGCATGAGCCCCGCGTTGGCGCTAGGACAAACCAGGAAGTCTGGCTGCCAACGTCAAGTGACGGTGTGGTTGAATCATGTCGTCTACAGACTTTACTGGTAAGTCGTCTATGCCTCTATTCGATAGAAGAACGGGAATCAATCTCTAGCAGACGCAGACACCATCAAGATATTAGTCTCAACCGATAACCATGTTGGATACAACGAGCGCGACCCCATCCGAGGGGATGACAGTTGGAGATCGTTCCACGAAATCATGTGTCTGGCCACGGAACGCGACGTTGACATGGTGCTGCTTGCAGGAGATCTTTTCCACGAAAACAAGCCCAGCCGGAAATCAATGTACCAGGTTATGAGAAGCTTACGGATGAACTGCTATGGCGACAAGCCCTGTGAACTGGAAATGTTGAGTGACGGCAGTGAGCAGTTCCTGGGCACATTCAATCATGTCAATTATGAAGATCCCAATATCAACGTGTCCATTCCAGTCTTTTCCATTCATGGCAACCACGATGATCCGTCTGGCGAGGGTCATCTGGCCGCGCTCGACATTCTGGACATGTCAGGTCTTCTGAACTATTACGGTCGGACTCCGGAATCTGACAACATTGTAGTAAAGCCGGTCCTGTTGCAAAAAGGCAAGACGAAGCTGGCCCTGTACGGAATGAGCAATGTTCGCGATGAACGGCTTTATCGCACGTTCAGGGAGAGAAATGTCAAGTTCTTCCGTCCTACAGCGCAGAAAGATGACTGGTTCAACATCCTGAGCGTGCATCAGAACCACCACGCGTACACCGAGACTGGATACCTGCCAGAGACGCTGCTGCCTAGATTCATGGATCTGGTGATCTGGGGCCATGAGCACGAATGTCTGATTGATCCTGTCTTCAACTCTGAAATGGGTTTCCATGTCATACAGCCGGGCTCATCGGTTGCCACGTCGCTGGTGCAAGGCGAGACGGTCACAAAGTATGTGTCGCTTGTAAAGGTGCAGGGTAAGGCATTTGAAGCGGCGAAGATTCGCCTCAAGACTGTGCGGCCGTTTGTTATGAAGGAAATCGTGCTCCGTGATATACCCGACATGAACAAGGTCGCCTACGAAGACGACAACAGGCCCAAGATTACCCGCTTTCTCATGGCTATTGTAGAAGAGCTCATCGAGAAGGCGAATGAACAGTGGCGAGAAGCGCGTGTTGAGGCAGGAGAAGACGAAAACGACGATGCCAGGCCACCTGCACCCATTATCCGACTCCGGGTGGAATACACACCACCGGAAGGCGGAAACTTCGATCCAGAGAACCCACAACGGTTTTCTAACCGCTTTATTGGACGCGTGGCTAACGTGCATGATGTGGTCCAGTTCCACCGTAAGCGTCAGGCGCAAAGAGGCATCAACGGCAAGCCAGACTTGGTAGAGGACGGAGTCATGGCACAGCTGCAGACCGGTACCGTCAAGATCGAGAAGCTCGTCAGTGAGTTTCTCAAGGCGCAATCGCTCTCCATCTTACCGCAAAATAAATTTTCCGATGCCGTGAGCCAATTTGTTGACAAAGACGACAATAGAGCCATGTCCGAGTTTGTAGAAAGCAGTCTTGAAACCCAAGTCAAGCAGCTGATAGGAGAAGACGACGACGAAGATAGCGAAGTGGATGGAGACACAATGGCGGATTTGATGGGGGAAATCAAAGCCAAGCTGGAGGCGCAATTTGCAAAGGGAGAGCGGAGGCAAGCAAGGCGTCAGGGAATGCGGAAGCCAAAGCCAGACTATTGGGATAGCGAAGTGGACGGACACTGGGAAGATGACCCCGGCTCGTACTTCCGAAATGAGGCCGGAGAGGTGGTGCACCAAGATGATGGTAGCGTCGATGCAACGCCTGCAGGACCTGCTCCAAAATCTCGACCTGCGCGGGCTCCACGCGGCAAGGCGGCAGGACGTGGGTCAGCCAGCACAAGGGCAAAAACCACAACGTCTCGAAGGCCGCAAAAGCAGAAGACTCCGGTTAGAGAAGAAGAAGATGAAGAAGATGTGGTGATGATTGACGACGATGATGACGACGTTGATGAGGAAGATAGCCCGCTATTTGTACAGCCAGCTCGCAAACAGCGAGGAAGGGCAACGACAAGAACGACACAAAGCCGCCGGGGCGGCATGCAGCAAAGCACTCTATCATTTGCAGCCAGCCAATCATCCACGACGAGCAGAAGGGGCGGCCGAACTGCGGCAAGTAGAAGATTGCAAGAGCCCAGCGACGATGAGATTAGCGATGACGACGCCTTTGAGCCGGCGCCTCCAACTACGAGGTCCCGAGCAACAAGACGATGAGAAAATAGGAAAAATGTGGTCGTGTGAATTGTACATTATCGGTAGAATTCGCTGCGTTTAACGTTGACACCGTATTCTCCCACAGCCATGCCCAGGTCTTCCATGGTCAGCACGGTGCGGCCCTGACCTCCCGTGGGCGCTCCGCCGTAGCCCGCACGAGGCCCGCCCAGCGGCACATTCTTTGACGCTTCCTTCCTGCCCTTGCCGCCCTCTTCGCCGCCGCCAGCCGGTAGATTCATGCCAAAACCGGCCGCTCCTCCAAGGCCAGACAGGGGGTTGTTGGATGTGGTGTTGGTACTGCGTATGCGCGAGTACTGGTACGCATCAGCCGCAATGTCGGCGATGAACTTTTGCGTTGTAAGAGCGAGGAGGCGAGCGAGACTACGATCAGTGGCCGGTGGGGGTGGGAGTCCAGCCATGGTGAGGTAGTGATCAACGACGGCATCGGGAATCAGCGGCGCGTAGTCATTCATCTTTGCTAGGAAGTCACGAAGGTTGGCATCTTGTTTCTGGGGGATGGGCACGTCTTCAAGAGTCGGCGCGTCTTTGGTCGCTTCTTGATGGCTGGGCGCCGAGTTGGGCGCCTTCATCTCCTCGTCAACCCCCTGATCAAACATGTTGGGATCATCAAGCGTATCTCCCGATCCCTGCGGCTGTGCGTCCTGCATTGGCGATCGTGGAACGTCTGCCATTCTTGCAGCGACCGCAAGCACGCTGCGAGGAACAAGTGAGGTGGAGGGAGACGCTAACGACGGAAATGTTCCGCTGAGGGGCAGCCGTTGGCAAAATTCCTCCACGTGGGCGGCCACAGCTTTCGAAATTCACTGCATGGACCATGAGATGCTGACACTCGACACTCCCCTATCCTTATCTCGCTCTCACGCATAGTCGTGCCCTACAAGATCCAGCCTCACATCTCCTTTTTCTGGTCTGGCCCGACTCGTTGCTACCTATGGCCTCGCTCCTATCGGACTAGCATGAGTCGTGGTCAAGCGATTAGAGCTGGATCAAATACAAAATGGACTTGACCAGAAAGGAACTGAGCGAAATTCCATTAATTCCGGAGTACAAGGCACTTTAACCGAAAACCTGAGGCTTGCCTATTTTCCTTTCTTCTCTACAGCTGGATCACATCCAAGCAACACTGTAAATTATTTAGGTACGCGATAGCAATCCTAATATTGAAAGCAAGATGCCACTGTCGATGCCATAGGAGGGCGTCGGCGGGGAAGCCGTCAACTGGATGCTTGGGACCGTCAGCGCCTTCAATTCCCTCTTGGGCCTCTTGTTTGAGTTTCTTTCGCGTAAGCGAGAGAAGAAATCTAGGGCCGCTTTGGACCAGATTGCGGTCATGCTGGTCGCCATTGTCGCCACAGGGTGGATCGACCAAGTGTCGACTAGCACCGACAAGGTCGGGGAGGCGATTGTGGCCGGCGTCAGAACGGCATTGGACACCTTGGCCGCTCGTCCACAGACCGAGCCAAGGAGGTTTCAGGCTCTGAGGTCGGGTTTTAGGACCACCTTGGGGCGTCTCAAGTGTTGTTGAGAAGTATCGCTGCCTGGGGTTCACAGAGCGAGAGCGTACTGTTGGCAAAGGTTTGTATTTCTGTTGATCATTGCATGAGTTCTTCAGGTAGGCCGGCTCGACCTACCCATACGCCGCCGTCGGGACGACACCTCTCTTTGTCTCGTCACTCCACCCGAACACCAGTGGAGGAAAGAGTCGCCGCGGGATTCTGGCCCGATACCGGTCCACCAGACGAAGAGTATTCAGACTCAGACGACGATCACCCCCCACTGGATACGCTCGGTCCGAAGATGGAGATTGACGAGAAGCCCCAGACGAGCTATGAAGTCAACGCGTCGGATGGGCAGACGTTCTCGGGGAAACCCGGCACGTTGTCCGGGTTCCTGACGCACGTGAAGTTGAAGGAACTCCTAGACAGTGATCTGGGTGAACGCCAGGATTAAATGCGCGTACACGGCCAATCAGCTCCGGGGCTCGGCCCGGGAATGGTTCGTGCGTGCGCTGCCCGTGCGACCCCAGCTCCTGCAGCAGTGGAGCGTTCTGGAAGACGCTTTGGTAACCACGTTCGGCGAATCCGATGCAATCCGCCGGCAGCGTGATGAATACGCACTAGCTCACTTAAAGCAAACTTCGACCGTAACCCAGTTGGTGGCTCAATTGGAAGGCCTATGCGACACGCTGGGATGGGCCGAGGCAGCCAAACGCGGGTTGTTTGTCAATGCTCTTAAGGACCCGATACGCAAAGAAGTCCTAAAGGCGCCCCATGCGGGCTATGCCGAATTGAAGAGAATTGCGCAGACTGTCGAAGCTGCCCACGCATTGGTGGACGCCGGATCCACCGGAAGACGCACACGCCGTAGCAAGAAGTCAGGGAAACCCAAATGCCACCGTTGCCACAGACCGGGCCACGTACAGCGAGACTGCTACGCAAAGGCCACAGTGGAAGGCAAACCAATCAACAGAAATACAAACCTTTGCCAACAGTACGCTCTCGCTCTGTGAACCCTGCTACACCTCGCCCTGATAACAAAGACTGTACAAGGGAAAATCTTTTATAGCAAGCACCCAAGGAGCATGATAAGAAGGACAATGGAGTAATGGAGTCGTATTTGATATTGTTTTGAACAAAGAAGCTACTTGGTATATGAGGTCGCTGATGAACAGCAGAGAATAATAATTCGAACAACTCAATCTTCAGAACGATTACGCTATGCACCAACTATCGTCCAACATCAAGCAATCTAGACTCGTTGGCAATGCCCGACACCTGTCAGGAGAGCGGCGCCAATCCGGTGAGGGACAAGACACCGAGATGGACGAGCTGCCGAGGCAAGAGGCCGTGAAACGGGGGCCCAGCGTGGCCTTCCTCCGCTTGTTTCGGCAATGATCGATGGTGTGATCAAGTTTCTGGCCGAACGTGACAGCTCACAGCAGCTGGCATCAGTGCTCCAGGACTTCGCCAACGAACACCGGCGGGAGATGGCGGCAACTAAGGAGCTACTGGACAGGCCTGTGGGGGATACCTGCGTTACAGAAAATTATTGTTCGGCAATACCCGGAGGGATATTTGGAGAGACATTGATTGGTAATGCCGGTGTTGTTTGTGGTTTGGCATCAGAGGTCTAGACGTTCGCCAGTCGCTCAGACCGGGTTGATTTCTGGTTTTCTGCACTGTTCGTGTATTTAGTCTTGCCGTTTATACTGCCGGGCAGAGATTCGTTCGGCGTTCGTTGCTCGGTCCTTTGAGAATATCTATCCTCTTGCCCGTCTACTTTGTCATTGGATCGTTCATCAATTCGGTTACAGTAATCCTCGCTCACACGAGAAAGAAGTTCCTGCTCCACCGACAGCTATTTTGGTCAGTTAATGGGAATTCTTGCACGATTGTCCAACGTTTGCATAGACAACTCCGCCGACGTTCTCATTCTGATCGACTGAGCCTTGACGCCAATCTGAATTATTCCCTGGACCGCGACAGTTACAAATTCGAGCCGAGAAGAGATCGGCCAGCATGACAAATACTTTGCAGTTGGAAACTCAGTGCATATTAGAGAAGGATTGTAGATGCATGCTTAACTCCACCGGATCGCCAACCCTTTCTCCTGCTAAGCATCGGCCTCGGGTTGCCGTGTTGAGCCCCAGTACAGGATTCGGCTACCCGACATCGTACAAATAGAGATGTCGTTATTGAATATTGCTTTGTTAGCAACAACGATCAAGGTTGCATGATATCAGGTAGCTGTCGATTGAAGAAGTGAAGATTAGCTCAAGGGAGTAAGGTGTATGTGGGTGCTGATTCCAAAATACTGTGACCGGTAGGTCAGGCGAAAGATGGTTCTGAGGTCACGCCAGGATGCAGGATGTCCGGGAGCGAGTCGGAAGACCATGCAATCTTGGCCATGCCCTACATGGCCTTCGTCTGGCCACGCAACCATAGACAAGGGGCCAACAACCTTGACGTCCAATAGTTTATGGACCAGAAACGCTTTGCCGAAGACAGAGCAGCTGTGGCAAAGTATAGGCTATAGACGATGACGAAAACCTGCATCAGGCTAGAGGGATCCGTTGCTATAAATCCGCCGTGCTGGCCCCTGATCAGCTTCATCCAAATCAACATGTCATCCAAAGGTCAACCTTTCATCAGCCTAATTCCACCGCGACGGCAAGAAAAGAAGCCTCCATCGGCTTTCTTCGGCCAAGCCGCCCTCCACAACGTAATACAAACCACTCACTTCAAGTAGCTTAAACTAATACAACCAAAGGTCTTGCGCGACCAATTCTCACTTGCAACATGGCTCTGCATGGGAGCGGTGCTGCAGGGCATACTCTACATGACCATCGGCAGACTATCGCTTCTACCAGCATGTTCCCTCCTCCTGTTTAAGACCCTGACCACAGCGGGCACATCTCTTTGCCTCCTCCGCAATCCATACATGGACCGAGTGATTCTCAACAAGATCTCAACCCAGATCCCCGATGACCATGGCCAACAGGGCACCAAGCCCGCGAATGCAGAACTAGTAGTCTTCCTGATCGGAATCCAAGTCAACCATCCATTGGGAATCCTTGCCCCCGGCGTCAAGGCCACAGGCGACTACTTCGAGTCAATGACGCGCGACCTCGACGACAAAGCCGACGAATACGGCTTCATGGGCATGACAAGCTGGCTCAACGGCTCAGACCGGGAGTCGAAGAACATGCTTCTCAACGTCTGCTACTTCCGCTCCGTGGAAGGCCTGCACGAGTTCGCCCATGATGCCCTCCACCGCAAAGGCTGGGATTTCTGGAACAAAATCTACAAAACCCATCCTCACATCACTCTGTACCACGAAATGTACCACGTCCCGCGCGGCAATTACGAGAGCATCTTCATTAACTCCCGTCCGTCCCTCAGCGGCACAAACTTCACAAGCTATACAGACCCCAAGACAGGCGAGAAGATGTGGGCCAGTCCAGTGGTCGATGCAAGCAAAGGTCTCTTGCGCACGAGTGCGGGTCGCATGAGCCGCAGCGATGCCACTGAGAATGACAAATACGGTCCGGGATCTTATGCGTAGATGGATGTAGAACCTAGAATATGCTCTCTGCCCTGTACATAGACGTCACAGTCGTCACTCGTTAATTCATCACTTGAGCCCCGCATTCACATGGCATGTCGTCATCGACGACACCTCCTCCACCCTCCATCGAGGAAATGCACCCCAAACTCCCCCAACTAATAACCACAGCCCTCCTAATCCTCTATGCCTCCACCCGCAGAAAACTCACCCCAGCAGGGGCGGCGGCCGGCGGCATCTGTGCAGCGATCCACATCCTCGACCCCAGTCCCATACCCTTCGTCCTCCTCGTTACATTCTTCCTCTCTGGAACGATAGTCACGCGTATTGGCCGCGAGGCGAAGAAGCAGATTACATCCCACCATATCACGAGCACGCCCTCGCCGAGGGTGGGCGATGGGGAGAAGCGCTCCGCAACACAAGTCTTCTGCAACGCGGGCTTTGCGTGTCTGTTATCCCTGCTGCATGTGTGGGGAGGGTGGGATTTGCTGGTACTGGGGATCGTGGTTCATTATGCCGCTGTGGCGAGCGATACGTTCTCATCGGAGTTGGGGATTCTGGCTGTGCAGACGCCGGTGCTGATTACGAGTTTGAAGAGGGTGCCGAGGGGGACTAACGGGGGAGTTACATTGTTGGGACTGGGTTTCGGGGTTTTGGGGAGTGCGCTTATTGTGGGGGTCGCGGTTTTGGGGGAGGGGGGAAGGGTTGGGTTGGGAACGGGAGTTTATGTTATTCTCATGGGGGCGTTGGGGAGTGTGATTGATTCGGTTCTTGGGGCTACGGTGCAGAGTACGGCTGTTGATGAGAGAGGGAAGGTGATTGAAGGGTTTGGGGGCGTAACGGTACGGTTCGAGGGCGGGAAGACGTTGGGGAGGGATTTATTGTCCAACAATGGGGTTAACTTCGCGATGGCTGTTGCTACAAGTGTTTTTGCCATGACTGGAGCGTGGGCATTGGAACTGACATGGACTGCTTGATGAAATTCATGGTTCGCTAGCTACAGTACATAATTATGCTTCTTCAAGACCCAGGTCAAGTCCAAGAACTCGTTGAGAGATAGAAGGCTCGTCAGACGTCCATCACCGCCCGCCCGACCGAGCCGGCACGAAGCCAGACGCTAGGCCGAGCTGAGATCATCGCCGGCAATTGCACTTACCCGTAGGTCCGTCCAAGGCTGCAAGTGGCAGTCACCCTAAGGCGGCGCGGATCAGCTTATCACCCGAGTTGGAGTCAGTGGCTCTTGTAGAGAACACAGTAGCGGACGTTTACTATAGGAATGATTCCATGACTGGTATTTGGTCGGCAAGATAGTCGACGGTAGGCTCGGGTCCTTCTCACAGTAAAGTCGCTGAAGGAGAAGAAAAGAAGCAGCAGAAATTCTTTGAAAGATGTGTGCGGCGCACGGATCTTCGGGACGGGCCGCCCGAGATCAGATAGACCCCGCGGATATGAATCAGAGACGACACCAATCGCGTCATCTGTCGACAAATTTTATCGGGCTCTGGACCAATGAACGCTTTTGAATCCAAAGATGATTGGAGTTATTTGCCTTTTTCCGAAAGGCGGATGCTTCATTGGTACCAACTAAGACCAATTGGCTGTCTTCTTGAATCTAGAAACGATCATGAGGCCCAGGGGCTGAGCAAAACTACCGGCAAGCCTTAAACCGCCGTGTATGAAATGTCGTGTATGAATCGCTGTGGGGAAACTCCCAAAGTCTCCCTTTGATTGCCAAAGACTCCTGTTTGACGAACATTTCTTCTCGAGTATCCTCGGGGAAGACCGAACTTCCGATGAATGCAAAGGGAGAAAAGCAAGTTGGCAGTGGCCAGAAGAAAGACACAGTTCCTGAGGAAGATGTCGATGGTGGGCGGCTTCGGACCATGGGCATCTACCCTGGACGCGATGATTTCGATTGGGGTGTTGTTAGGAGCCTTCTGAAGGCGAGGTTGTTGGCACCTTTCTGGTTCGGGTTCGGTGAAGACACTAAAGGCTGGACAAACAATCAGATCTGCGACGCCATTCGTGAGCAAACATCTTTGGCCATAGTCCCATTCCCATCCAAGTCAGGAAGATCGGCAAATGCCCCAGTCGTACCGCTGCCACAATGCCGTTTGGATCGCAGTCGTCCGTTGAAGAGACCGTTCTTTCTGCGCAGGTGGTTCAAGAGGCTTGTCTCGGTATTTAAACAAGAGAAACCGCCGCAAGGTCGGATTCTCCCGATGTCCCGGGTTTCAATCTCCCCGCTTGAGACCCTGATCGCTCTTCGCCTTTACAAGGAGACTGTAGAATGCGACATTTGCTTCTACAATTACCCTCCTTTTCTGAACCAAACCAGTTGCTGTGGTAAGGCCATCTGCACCGAGTGCTTTGTACAATTGAAAAGATCTGAACCTCATCACATTGCACCGGAGCAAGGACGTTCCGGCGGCCCTAGAGAGGTTGAACCTGATAACCTGGTGTCAGATCCAGCTGCGTGTCCTTATTGTTTGGCAGGTGAGTTTGGGGTCACCTACGATCCACCACCGTTCCGCCATGGCTTACCATACGAGGCCTCGCCGGTGCCTTTGCAGAACAAAGTGTCGTCGTCTGCATCGGGCAAACGAGCAAAAGCGATAGTCACGCCGGATATCGTGCATCCAGACTGGGAAGCAAAGTTGGAGAAGGCAAAGGAGGATGCCAGACGGCGGCTGGCTGAAGGCGAAGCACTCGAGGGAGATCAGGGCGATCAATTCAGGCTGTTGCATTTGCAAAATGAACGGGCACACAGCGAAAGCCACAGATCAATGAACCAACCTCTTACGGAGGATGAGATGTACTCTTTGACTGAGGAGAGGATGGTGGAAATCGCGACTCAACAGTCGCTGCTTGATGAGCATAAGCGGAATGAGAAGAGTCTGACGGAGAAATTGGAGCGAGTTGAGCTCGTCCAGCGGAATGCGGAGGGAAGCTTGACTATTGGGAATCAACTCAGCCACCGCCATTCGTTTCTAAGCGGTACACTAACCAGCGCCTGCTAATCTGCAGTGTTGCGATTACATCAAAGCGTCAGTTGGATAAAATGCTACATCAGGCATGTCTCATAAACCACCACAACTCCATAAAAAGGAATGAACAGACCTTCTAGCCCAGACCAAACAAAACCAAGAGTAAAATGGCCACCAAGACGCCGATGGTCACCCAACTCCAGTTGCCCTTTCCCTTTCTCGCAACATCATCCAGCCGCCTTCTCGCTCTATCCAGTCTGCCCGTGTGTCGGTCAACTCCAGCCTCCAAGTCGTCCAGCAACGCATTGTGTTCGTCCAACTCGTTTCCAATCGCGATGCCCATCATGCGCTGTCTGCCCAGGCTCTGGCCCAGCACATCCAGCTGTTCGTCCTGCTCCTGTAGCATTTCTGAATTTCTCTCGTAGACCTGGACGTTGTTCATGTGCTGTGTTTCCGGCTGATCTGTGTAGCGCTCCTGTTCCTGTGACGCGAACAATTGCTTCCTCCGCTCGTCCTCGTCCTCATCCGGCAAATCCTTGAACGGCACAAAAATCAACTCTGGCCGCCTGCCATGGAACCTTTCATAGAGCTCCTCGTACGTCCTCTGCAGCTTAGCGTCTGGCTGGTCATCGAGTCCAATGCGGAGCTGTTCCAACGAGCGCTCAATCTCGCCGTCATGGTTTCCCTTGGCCTCTAGCTGCAGCAGTAGGTCCCTCTCGCGCTCTAGAAGAAAAAGCTTTATCCTATCAGCGATCAGCTGCAGCGACATGGTGACTGTTGTCGCCGTCTGCAGGCCCTCGGTAGAAGCGACGTCACTGCGCTAGTTTCATTGGGCTCAGCCCCAACGCTAAGCTAAGCCCCGCAAAGCATCCACACTAAGCCCAACAAGGTAGCGATTCTGAACTCGGATAAGGCAACCACACTAAACCCAAACAAGAAATCAGAACGACATCTGACACGTCGACGACATCTCGAAGTTCAATGGACCGCTTCGGCCCACGGCGGCAACTGGAAGCCGCCAAATTCCTCAACCCGCCGGAGCGGCCATCAGTGGATCTGCGGCTACTAGAATACGCCGCGACGCCGGACGAAAACCTCGTTTGTCCCATCTGCCGCTCTCCCTTTATCGATCCCGTCGTCCTCACTGAGTGTGATCACTGCTTCTGTCGCGGTTGCATCCGTCGAGCGTGGGAGAATTCGTCTATCTACTCACCACTTGGCCCCCGCGGAAAGTGTCCGACGTGTCGAACCGAGGCCAAACTAGGCCCCAGAGCGCACAGCGGAGAGGGCAGAATCCTGGCCAACATCCTTGATGATTTACTTGTCTGCTGTCCAAGAAAGGACGAAGGCTGTGAAGTCGTCACCAAGAGGGGTCATGTGCAGGTCCACGTTGACCTATACTGCGGTTTTGAAAAGGTCGACTGCGTTGAATGTGGGCTCGAGGTGAGGAGAAGGGACGCTTCGCGCTGTGAGCATGTTGAGATCTGTTGTCTAACGTGTCGACAAACCATGAATCTTGCCGAATTGGAATGGCATCTGGCGCGTTGTGGGAGTTCTGAACCAGAGGCAAAACTCTTGACCTGTCCCGGTGTTGCCCTCGGCTGTAACGGCCTAGGAGAAGGTCATGTTTCCGCTTGTTCCCTTGCCAAAGTCGCTCCCGCGCTGGAAACACAATCGGTTCGGTTGGAAGAGCATCAGCTCGCCCAAACCGTTCTCTGGCAGAGACTCCAAGTTCTCGAACGCGGTTATGGCAACCTGCGAGCTATCATGCATCTGGAGGAACCTCCCGAGCATTTCTCGCCCGAAGACGGTCCAACTCCACCTTATACTTCCCCAGTCCATCACCTGCTCTCCATGCACGAGGCGCTGAGGGAGGAGTTGGCTCGTGTCTCGGCGGCTTTGCACGAGCTAGATGGCCGCCACAGCATGCAAAACCTCAATGAGAATCTCCGAACTAGAGAGGAAGTCCGTGTTCTGGGAGCTCAGGTCGCCGGTCTCGCCAGACAAGTCCACTGGCTGACGGCGTGCCAGTGGCCGAAGCCCCTTCCTGGTATAAGACCAAATGTCGGCGACGACGGGAGGACGAAGCTATGAGCTTTTTACTTGCAATGTTTTACGATTCAATGCTATCATGTTGTCCAAGTGTGTATGGTTTGATTTTGATAGAAAATTGTCTTTTAATCCTCTTCGTATGCACAGATGGTGATCAAGGGGATCGCCTCTATAAGACCAACCCTCCTAAACCCCCCTCTGGAGATCAAAAGCCGTGAACGTTCTTGACGAGATGATGAGCCGGGAAGTCGGTCCTTGGAAGGGGGGTTGGACACGGCGGCAGCCATTCTAGGTCAGTCGTCTGATGTAATCGCATTGCCATGCGATTTATTGTCTAGGTAGCCCCGGAAAGGACGAGTTTTTTCCCACGGGTCTTGTCATCGCCACAAGATAAAAACATGGGCGCAGCGAAGGCTGAGACTCAACAATCTTGTCTAGGTTGAAACGTTAGGTGGATCTGAAGCACATAGGTATTGAACGCTTTGGGACTTTTGATAATCTTTTGAATTGAGAAAAAAAAGTTTCGTGCTGGCGGGAAAGAAAATTTGGTATTATGCCGTTTTCCTAGCGGTGGGGTACATAGGATAAAGCACATATTTCTGTTTCCGAAGGAGAACGAAGCGGCATGATGCAGCCCCGCTATAGCGCATTTGACTGCTGTCGCATGAAAAAATTGCAGCTTCTTCGGGAATCTGGAAAAGTTCTTCCTATTAAGGGAGCAACCAAAGCCCATCCTCCCGGGCCTAGATAATCCCAAATGCCATCCACAGCTCTTTACGACATACACGCATGAATAGGCTTACCAAACGTGCTTTCTGCCAATTCTAGTACGCGTCAGCTAACGGTGGATCATCTTTCCCCCACCACAGCAAACCCGGATCATCCAGGTCGTTTTCCAATTCATCGCCAGTATGCTCCTCTAGCCCAGAATATCCAACCCCCAAGCGAGGACGAAATCCTGATTTGCGGATCCAATCCTCGGGACAGCGACAATGTTGCTGAAGTTGTTCGACTTTGTCAAGCCACTCACGTTTGAATAATGTCACATAAAAGTGATTGAGATGTCGGAAGCGGATTACACCATTTCCCGCAGAAATGACTTCTTCCGCAGCGTATTGGTATGGCAGGCGGATAAGGTCACAGCCTTTGTATTGAATCCAGTCAGCTTCAGAGCTCCAAGGATGGTGGGTCAAAGGGTCGAGGAGTGGCTTTTCCATTGGAGTCTTTGGATACCGCGCTTTATACAGCTGCGTTTGTGGCTGTCCCTGGTCTGTTAAATTTTTGGGAGGGTTTCCAATTAGGGGCATTAGCTCAACAGGTTGGCCTATTGGCCAATACAGTTCGAAGCCCTGCGTTCCTGTCTCTACCCAGGTCCATACGGTTCTGTTCCAGTAGCCTGATATAATGGCCTTTCCTTGTGGTGAGAATCTGAGCATGGTGATGACTTTCAGTCCCAGTATGATCAACTGCAACTTTCCAAACTCGGCGTCCCACACTCGCACGGCTTGGTCTGGCTTACCAAGCATGCACCTTGATACTGTTGCGATGGTGCGCCCGTCTGATGAAAACACATTATCCATGACTTTGAAGAACGGATCAGCGAATAGCTCAAGATACTGCTCGCATATTTCGACCGCATTGCCTCGCAAGGACACTGACTTTTGGTTCCCACCTTTCGCGTCCCAAAGCCTCACATCGCCGGTAGCATCGCTTGATGCTACCGTGTCATCGACCGGTGAAACTGCGGCGGTGATTAGCTTCTCGACATGACCAGTGAAGATAGACATCTGTTCTCCTGATTTTGTGTTCCAAATTCTCACCGTGCAATCTTCAGAGCCCGACGCAATCATGTCGCCGTTCAAAGTGAATGCCAATGTACTTATTGTTGAAGTATGACCCTTCATAAGCGATATTTGTTTCCAGTTATGCGTGTCCCAGAGTCGCACGGAGGCATCATGCGAGCCCGTTGCCAGAAGTTGTCCATCAGGCGACATCTTGATAACTTTCACACTATCCGCGTGGCCCTCTAGCAATCTTCCTTCGGCTAGTAAGTTGCTCATGTCGCGTACCTGCAAAGGTACCTCTTCCGTTCCAACAACCACGGTAGACTGATCGGGTAAAACTACCATGGCGGTAATTTCTGCCCCAATCATAGTGGTTTGGAAACGGGGTTCAATCCTTGCGTCCAAAACGCGCAGATCGCCGGCTTCGTTGCCCACCACCAGTTTTCTCCCACCAGACGACAATGCAAAAGCAGTGCAGCCATCAATGTCAATTTCAGAAGACACTTCCTCTTCGCCTGTCTCTGCGTTCAACAGGAAAAAGGGCTCGCAGATACCCGCCAAGGCCAATGTCTCGCCCTCTGGCGAAAAGGTGAATTGCAAGGCCGTATTCCCATCAAAAACCCATTCCTGTGACCAGGTTGACGTGTTCCACAAGCATATCGTGCCGCTCTCGCAGCCTGAAGCCAGCCGACTTCCATTTGGAGAGAATGCGAGACAGCTGATGTCGTCGGAATGTTCTTCCAAGCTTGCGACTTCATCTCCCGAGCTTGTAGACCAGATTTTGACGGAGCAATCAGTCAGCGAGGATACCACTGTCCCACTATCTGGAGAGAACACTACTGGGGAGCCCGGACGTCTCTCTTTACTGATGTCGAGTTGTTTTGTTTTGGTCCTCAGATTGTGGAGTGTGATGACCCCCTGAGAGTCCACAGCGGCGAGTTGCGCGTCTGGTGAGATGCCACATATTTGACTTGAATCTTTCGATCTGTCGAATAGGACCTTCACCTCTTTGGTTAACATATTTATTATGAGTGCGCAGTCCAAGGAGCTCATACTCAGGTTTCGTCCATCGGGCAGAAATCTGAGCTCATGAATGTGGCTCCGACCATTTTTGACCCAGTAGAGCTCCGCGTCGGTATTCATATCGGTATCCCACAGACGCACGTTGCCGTTGTATAATCCTGCTGCTACTGTCTTATTGTCAGGCGATATGGCCACACAGGAAACACTATCACCATATCTTATTCTCTGTTGTAATGGGCCCCAATCATCATGTCTAGAGAAGCACATATCCAGGTTTTGTTCAATCAAATGATTAAATCTAGCCCTGACAATGCTTTTTGATGGTGAACGAACTAGTGCAGCCAAATATGTTTGCAACGGGGTGGTGCTGACAAGATCCTGGAAGGCTGCGATCCAGCGGATTGCATCCTCTAGGAACGCTTTAAAGTCATGCGTTCGGTTGTCCTGCTGGATCGTTAGCCACTATGGTATGTTGGAGCCATGTGCAGAGGGTAGCCTACCCAAACAGCATGCAGCCGCAGCTGGTTCACAATGCTAATTGCGTCCTTTATTTTGCCAAGCCAGCTCATGCACTCTATCCAGTGGAGAAAGTGCCGCTTCAGAAACTCATCTACGTTCTCAAGCTCTATCAAGCCTGGATTGAGCTTGATCAAGTGGCTGCACCAGTTGCAAGCTGCATACCTGACTGCTTCCGAGATGTGCGAATCTATTTGATCACGGCTGATTCTTTTCCGCGATGTTCCGGGGCACATTGGGCCGCATATTCCGCCTCCAACAACACCTTCGCTCAATCCATGCTGTAGAAAGCTACTACGGAGGAGCTCAAGACATCTTTCAAGCAGCACTCGATGCGTTTCTTTCTCATTGATCCGAAACTGAGCCTGGGCCTTGTCGTGGAGATTGACCAAACAATCCCGAAAAGAAAGATGGTATGTGGTGATTGGTTTGGAGTCCTCGATTGGCACCTGAATGACCGAATACAGCGGATCGAGGGCTTCTCTAACTTCAGCTGGCGAGCAGTCCAGTAACTCCGCAAGAGCTCGGAGAGAGAGCGGTTGGTTTAAGAGGATGAGCGGCTTGACGATGCTTTCAAACAGTGGCTCCCAGTGATAGTTCTTTTGGCCATCAGCATCAATGCTCGCATGCCTCAGTATGGGAAGGTACAATTGTTCCAATCGGGATGTCAAATTATCGGAGCGTTGAGTAAATAGATCCTGCAAACGTCCCTGGGGATTTGCAGTGTCAATGTATCTGCAAATTGTTGATGCCACAATAAAAACTGGCTTGGACTGTTGTACCAATGCTTCAATATTTGTTTCACCAGGCCAGTCCTCCCCAAGGTTTGCAAGTCTCCGAACACTTGGACGGCCACGGATCTTGGCAAACTCTGCTATGAAAAACTTGCGCATGTCCTGTCCAATTGACATCTCTTGTGCATCATCCAAATCCATGCGCGTACAAAGCGTGGAATCCATGGTATCGAATGTGTCTTCAATGATGCGATCCGGCCGACTCGTGACCAGAACCTGCAAATTGGTGGAATGTATTTTAACCAAAGTGCCTAAAAGAGGCAAAAGCGTTTCAATCCCCTTGGCATCATCACACTCATCGAGTGAGTCAATCACAATGATAATACGCGTCCTGTTCACGCGACCTTGTGATATGGCTTCACAGGGAGCCTGCAGCAGGTACCGAAATTGGTAATCCATATTGGCCCCGGGAAGCTGCGAGTCCTCCCTGAGGGCATTTGCAATTCCTGTTGCCAGACTGGACATTGTATCAGCCAGTTGTCGGGCTACAGTGGGAACAAGATAAGCGATCCTTTCCAAATTTCCTCCGCCGCGTTTGAAGAAAAAGCTGGCGACTATGCATTTCTCGCCACCAACAATCTCCCCATCCAGCTTTCGTGCGACGGTACGAGCAATGGTAGTTTTTCCAGTCCCTGCTTTGCCTCTAAGCCAAAATATCTTGGGGTTGCCAAGACTGGCCGCCCATTGCACAATGTCCGCCAGAATATCAACACGTGTATCATTCAAACAGAAACTATCGCCCGCTTTGTATGTCGCCCCCCCAGCTACTTTTAGCTTTGAGAGGACCAATTCGAGGTTTACCAGATTAATCTTGTCTTCTACCTTCTTCACATCATCCTTGAGTTCATTTTCCAGTCCGCTGATTTGCTGTTGCAGTCCAATCCTCCACTCGCTCGTTTCGTCGTGGTCACAGTCGCGCAAGCGACCCTGCACTCTTTCACAAAGCTTATCGCACCGTTGTTTGAATCCTGCAAAGTCGCTGTCACCCGCTAAAGCATTCCACAAGCGCTTGACAGAGCCCGTAGATTGTGCAAGAATGGCACAAGCAGAGATGCGATAGATTTGGGCATAAAGCTCAACAATGTCTTCGCTCAATGTTTTGGACATTGGAGACGGCTTAAGCTTGCAGAACCAGTGATAGTAAACTCCCAAGAGTCGGCTGACATACAATACAGTGTCGAGTGCATCGACAAGTGCTTCTTGCTGTTCCTTATGTTTGGTGGCAATCTGGCGGTAGAGTATCAGCTGAGGCATATGTATATAAGCGAATACTCCTTACCACGATGAGGGCATTTATTCCGGCCCAAACCCCTCCCAAGGTGGTGGACTGAATGCTTGCAAGGGCTTGCCCGGAGTCTTGGAAGCGGTCAAGCCTGATCAAGAAAAGCTGTGTCTTCTTAACCACAACATTTCGGTTATCCTCATAGAGTTTCTCAGTATAAAGAAGTGCTTTGGCTTTGTCCATTACAACGATCAAATCTTCGGTCCCATCGCTATCGTGGTCAAGTCTGGAGAGCAGCACGTTACATTCATCCTTGTTGAGCTTTTCGAGTGCTAGCTCCCTGAGGTGGCGCGGATTCCTGGCATCTTTGGGAGAGGACTGGACAGTCCGAGAAATCACCAACGCTGGACTTTCAGTTACTTGGTTAGGTAGAGGAACAGGCAATAGATTCCCACTTCGCGAGGGGATCTGGCTGGGCTGCGAGGCATCCAATGACGGATCATCTTGCGCTGGATGCCGGCGGGAACGAATGGCCGACTTGGACCTTTTCAACCAACCACGAAAGGAACGTTCTTCTGGCATTCCTAGAGTAAAATAGGTTCCTCACAGAACACAGCATTAACATGAGGTCTTTTTCAGCCCTGCATGCAGGCTCAGCCACGAGGTTGTTGGCTGCATTGCAGTTGGTGCCGGGAAGAGGTTGGTAACCACACATGCATCAAGAAATGCCATTTGAATTGACTACATATAACTTATGCCCTCGTGATATCTGTACATTAATATGTATCATCTGCGTGATGGTGTTGACGTTGTGTTGTGAATATGCGGTATATTACGCGCATTATTAGTAACCGTCGCTCGGCTCTCGACTTCACGCGTCAACTAGTTTTCCGTAGAGATTTGTATGCAGGTACACATCTGCTCACAATTATAATACGTTGCGATCAAGCGGTCTGACCGCAATATGACATCATACTGCGTTGACTCTGCGTCATCCATCGCATTCCACGAATAACTCCACTTTGATCCAAAGTGAATATTAAGCGTAGCACCTTGGAAGCCACTGCGTTGGGGGCATTGCGGTTAGGGCGAGTGTCACGATCTGCGGAGGGATAGATTGAGGCAACGGCAACGAGATTGGATTCTGGATCGAAAGAACGACAAGGGCTGGTAAAAAATAAACAAGTTGAGAGAGGCGATGGAAGGATAAGCTGAGCAGCAGCTGAACTATATACGGGCGCGTCGTCATATGATAGTGGGACAACAACAACAACAACAACAACAACAAGTAGTACTGACTTGATTGATCCTGGTGACGTTCGCATCGCGGGGTGAATCATCTCTCCGACGCGGACCTCCCTGCTTACTTTTTTCGAAAGTTTGGAGGGGTGTGTTAGAGCATATCCGTATCTTTGGAATGTGACACCGGCTAAGGTTATTTCTCACCTCACACCAAGTTTCTTCACAGTTGTACATCGATGCCCAGACAGCTTTGGGGTCGTAACAATCTCCCATGATTGTTTCCGCTATCTCATGCATCTTGTGCTTTATGTCCTTCTATGTTGCCGAGTGCATTATGGTAGTCTGCGGGCTGTTTCATATTCTAGATCATATTCACAACAGCGGTGGAACTGCCGAGGCGACTACCCACTCACCGTCAGTAAATAAATTCTCACAGATACCGTAAATTGACAAGGTTTAAAGTTATGTGAAGACAAGAAATATGTGCAAGAACATGATGTTTCAGCCTCGACCGAGACAGCCAAGTACACCAAAGGCATCATCGGCTATACAAAACACAAACAGGGATATCGCTCTGCCAAAAACACAACCATTCTGATAAGAACACCAAGCTCCTACCAACTCCCACCTCCCCATTATAAATGTCTACTTTCCCGCCGTCAAAGATGTGCTCGGCTGGAGGGTATGCGTATGATTAGGAGCCGAGACGATGGTGCCGTTTTCCTCCTGTCTACAAACAAGACTGTTTTGTACCCAAGGATCATGTAGAATTTCGTCCATGGTGGCTCGTGTTCGCGGATTGAGGTCCAGCATGCGGCTAATAATGGGTCTACTTTCTCGCGGAAGGAGGCGGAGCAACCGCATAGGTCCTTTGACTTGATCTGGCTTACTACTGCCTTGGTTGGCCGCGCTTAGGCTGTTAGTGCTCACTTTGCGCGAGTGATTGCCTTGGCTTTCCACATCCGTCACACTTGATGCCCGGGACGGTGGCAAACTTGGTGGATCGGGAGGGGCAGCGAAAAGGCGGAAGCTGTTGTCGCTCGAGCGCGGAGCCTTCCAAGGGAAGCGGCGCAATGTCATACAGCAGTAGATTATGGCAATGGACCATACATCGACAGCGCGGGGGTCGTATTTCATGCTGTCGTACACCTCTGGCGCAAGATATGGGTCGGACCCAACGACGCCTGGCCCTGTTAGCCTGTCATTCTTACCTTGCACACCCATAACGCACCCGTAGCTGGAATAATCTCATTCTCCGCGCCTCCTATCCGGAAAACGACAGCGCTACCAAAGTCAATGAGCTTCATGATGCCGCCGTCGTTGATGACTACGTTGTCCAACTTCAAGTCCCGGTGAGCCATTCCCAGTCGGTGTAGATAGCAGACGCCGCTGAAAATTTGCATCGTCGCACACACCACTTCCTCTCTTGACATCTTGCCCGTCATAACCGTCGCAAAAAGATCATACGGTGCGTACTCCATCACCTCGTACCACTTGTCCTTTTCGTAGATTATGTCAATAGTTTCAATAATGTTCCCGTGGTGTAGCATCGATCCAATGCAGAATTCGGTTGTGACCTTCTTGCTGTACTCTTTTTCACTTTCGTAGGAATGTCTATCCCGAAATTGCTTCACGGCAAACACTCTTCCGTCGCTTGTCCGCTTCATCAGCCGCACCGACCCGCCAGCCCCGGTACCCAACACTTTGCCGAATCTGCCATACTTTGACTCCAGACCATGGTCGTCCGCAAACGGCACGCTGGGCAGTGACGATTTGGAGACATCTCTTGAGTGGCCCTTATGTTTGCTGTCCCCAAATTTGAAGAAACGTTTGAGATTGGACTTTGAACTGTTCCGAGACGCCGGCTGGGAATCCTTATCCGACAAGCTGCTGTGATCGGTCACTTTCCAGCCGAAAATGCTCGATCTCTTGTGCTCTGCGCCAATGCTGGCAACGCTAGACTGCCGGCTCTGGAGCATGGGCACAACAGCAGCTGCCGAGGCGGGAATGTTGATTTCGGATTGGTTGATGGTCGTGAATCCTTGTCCTGGATCGCGATCACCAAATCGGTACTTGGACAAGGTCGGCGCCAGCCTTGGTGTTCCCGGTCCCGAGCCGGTGTCTCTCGGGCTCCCCATTGGGCTAACATCGCGAGAGCCCGGCTGTGAGGATGGACCGATTGCGAAGTTCTTCATCAGGTGCTGCCTCTCTGCCGACTTTGTTCGCTGAGGGAATGTGTCCTGCCGGGGGCTGGGTCCTGCCCGTGATTTGTTACTCGTTTCGCTCACGTCTGCTGGGGCAAATGAGGCGGCAGCGGCTCTGGGCGAGCCTGGACCGGCTATCCTGGGCGTTGTGGACCCCGAGGCGACACGCGAGACGGCCGCAGAACCGGGCAGAGACACGGGTTCAAAGGCCTGAAGCGGCAACGGCCGACTCTTAATATTACCCTGGAGCGCCGTTTTGAGCTGCTGCAGCTGCGCCTGCTCTTCGGCATCTCGCTGCCCGACATCTCTGGCCACTATTTCCTCATCATGGGGAGCAAATCGCACGCTGTGCTGGGCTGACGTGGCCATTTGCTGCGGGATTGCCTGGACGCCTGTACTATCTGGCACGCAGAAGACCACTGTCTACAGGCCCTGCACCTGCTCAGAAAGGTATTGCGCGAATACGGTGAAGGACTACAAGTTTTCATGGTGGGGCGGGGTGGAGGGCGGAGAAATTATGAGGATTTAGCAGCTGAATATCCGCATTGGGAAGGCGGGGTGAGGTAATTAACGTCAGCGATGAGTCATCATCCCCCGTCTTCAACCGTGGCGCTCAACAGTTGGCCCCTGGTTTGTGACCAGCACACGCCACCGACATGTAAAAAATCTCTCCGCTGCATGGACACGCCTCGAAAAAGCACAGCCCCCAGTCACTCGGCGTGAGGCTGCGTACTCTACGGCCGTTGGCATTCCTGAACAAGAAAGCCCGACAGTTGTGTCGCAGTCGGTTGGGCCCTATTCAACGGGCGTTGAACCAGATCTCATGTCTTGCATTAATAAGTGGATACAGCGGCGAGGCGGTGCAACTGGGACCTCCTGATTCTTGCAGTCTCCAGATTAATATACCCCACATCCATTTCATTGGACATGTGATGTGTCACCGACCTTCACTGATCACGACAAAGTCGTCTATGAACGTAGTTCAATGAGAGGCTGCTCGCTCGGTGGATCTCCAGTCGGAACATAACGGAACTTGTTGAATTTATGCCGTTGGTGATCGTCTTCGAGTGTGGCTTCGCAAGCTTTGCATTTTGTATTTCCCCCAAGATTGGTTTCGAACTCCGCCGTCGTAGTTACAAAGCATCAGTTGCATGCGGCTCACCTTTAGTTGATCTATCATCTCTTCCCCGCCCACACTTGCCAAGCATCAATCGCTTTGGGGAAACAGAGTTTCAGGCTACTAATGAAGCAGCTAGAGTATGTGGATACAATTGCCAAGCTCTTACCGTATCCAGTTTCTTGTCTCGAGCTCTCAATTCTCTCTCATCTGACGTGTTACTCCCCTGATGCTGTAAGGCTGTGTATCGCATGCCTGGAAATTGGGATACTGAAATTAGAAGGAGCTTCCTTCTGGTTCTAGCCGGCCTCTGAAATAAATAAAGGAACAGTCTTTTTTGACCTTGAATGGCGTGCACCCAGTACAAATGAAATGTTTCTATATTGTACCTCGAGGCTGTCCGTTCATAGCCTTCGACGAATCATATAATTCGCCGGCGCCAAGCTAAAGATATGGCAAGAACACGGTTCTGGTGAGACAGCGTTCGGCTTATGTGTGGTATACGCTCAAGACTGACAACTGCAGCAGCTAAGCTGACATAGTCCTACAATGCGATGAGGAGAATGTGTGAATCTTTATTCGCTGACGACGGCCACCTGTACACAACCGAAATCGATAGATTGCGACATCCATCTGCGACATCCATCTACCACTCATGCGTTTCCAGAAGTGGCGAGGGACGAGAACATGATGACACAACTAAAACATTCGACATTAGTCATTGGTCAATTTCGACTTGAAGATTTCAACACCAAATCACGTGCGGCCCCCCGGTCCACTTGGTTCGGGCCGCCAGTATCACACACTGAAAAGCTATCGTGCGAAAGTCAACGACTATCACTGCTGATATGCGTAAATTCACAGAACTCGCGCAAAAAGCGAATCAAACTCGATGAATACCAAAGTTTACCGGAATGAATTGGATTATGTTCCGTCGAGTTGAAAATTCGACCGCCTTAGTTGTCGCATACCGTAGCTTTCACTTTTGTTGTGGTCAATCATGATCATGGTGGGTTTAGCTTGCAAGCATAACATTTCACAATAACTGCCCTCATGAAAAGATGATTTGTATTTGAGAAGTTAAGACTGAAGATATCTTATTCCTTTGAGGACAGTATTGTGGCATTGCACCTCACCGAATTCTAAACATGCATTACTTTTCCAAGATGGCTTGCCTTGGATTAGTGATATGGAAAAAGCTAGTTGACATTACATTCAATGGATCGACCACAGGTACTGCAGGCTGTTCGCGGCCGCAGCATTGGTGCACAAACACTTTTGATGGCCTACAATCTCTCCGCCAGACAGATCAACAATTTTCAGGTGGTCAAGTGATGTATTTGGGGGTTGTGTACTGGTGTTGGCCACGGAAAAACGTTTGGAGAATAGTAACCATGCTAGTCCTAATTCTTATTACCGCGGCCACGAGCACTGCCACGTCCACGGCCGATAATACCCCTTTGACGGACGGGAATTCTTAACGCCTGAGTGGTGGCATCATGCCGAGTGAGTGGCGTTCGGGCACGCTGAGGCAACGCGACAATCTCATGACTGCGCAGGCGTTGATGAGACTGGTGACCTGGATCCTCCCAAACTCCCGTTGTAAAAAAACGGGCTTCAGCGAGGAGGAGGGCATTGGCGTTCGATTTGCGCTTCTTCCTCGCGGGTTGGCCGCCTGGGCTGAGATCACTTCTTTGGGACTTTCGCTTGTTCGAAATGCCATCGATATCACCCGTTTTACCAGATTTCTTGGCGGACGCCGGATCATTCTCCGCTCCGTCGCTAGACACACGGACATCGCTCAATTTGGTAGTAACTGTTTCCATATTGATAGGATATCCTCCCGAAACGGCATGGCCGATGGCATTGGGAAGTGTTTCCTGGCAATCATGCTTCGGATTAGATGACTGGACCTTGATGGAGTTAGCAGGTTCCTTGTTGCTAGAGACAATGCCAGTACAACCGATAGAAGTTTCGCCGTGGCCGGTACCCTTGTCATCGAGTGTTTTGGCGTCTTCGATCGCAGCTGCGTTGATCGTAGTCTTTTTTAAGGTCGTACCGGTAGACGTGTTGTCTTTAAGCCCAGTGTCCTTGGACGTAGTGTCATGAGAAGAGTTCTTCGGCGACTTGCCCTCATCAGGCACGCCGTTATTACCGGCATCCTGCCTACTGGAGCCCATACCAACATCCATTGTCATGTAATTGTCACCATTCTCATTTTGCGTAGCCTTCAAGCCATCAGTTCCCTCATCAACACCACCATCGACATTATTGGCATCAAGCTGGTGAGTAACAAGTACATCATCGGCCTGCAAGCTTTCAATGCATTGTTCAGACGCTTCGACTTCGTCGTAAGTCTTGCCACTCTCAATCTCGTCATTTCCCTTAATAGCCGTATGTTCATGGCCCTTCGTGTCATCAGGAGCATAAGTATTATGGGCGTTCGCGCCAGTCCGGACACCAACAAAGACATGTTCACCTTCCGTAGGAACACAAGTATGTGTCTCGGCGGGTCCATTCTTGTCAGTCGTAGCACTGCCCTTCTCCACAACTTTCGAAGTATTCCGATTGGACACGTGATTTTGAAAAGCTGATAGCAGATAAGGGCCGACAGGCATGGAGGCAGGCAAACATAAATTAGCAGGCAGAGGCTGCGTCGGCGACTTCATCGCATTTTCGACGTTGGTAACAAGGTCTTTATCGGCCTGGGCAATCTTAGCAGCCGTGCCATCGTCGGCGCCCGTGCTGGCATGCTTAGGGGAAGAAGCAGAGGCTTGACCGTCCGAAAAAGCGCCATCAAAACCCCAGGTAGGGCTGCCTAAGAGGGTGGCCTGGGATTTGATTTCTTTGTGCACAGTGACGGGCGTGCCTGGCTCAGCCATGGCGTCCATGGTGAAAGAGGTAGGATAGGACATGATAACGAAGGGAGTTTAATGAGTGTGTGTAATGAAAGGAGGGTGTGTGTAAAGAGAAAAATGGGAGGTGGGCGAGGCGGGAGGAGAAAAGACTGTGATGCAAATTTCTCTGAAAGGTGGAGACCCTGTGCGAGCAACGGCTTATACCGTAGGCCCGTTGGCACGTGATGCACCCTGTGTTTTGGGAATGTATCTATTTAGGTTGTTGGATAGACATAGGGATATGGTATAGGAGACCTGGGAGAAATTTTGAGACATTTCGGGGGTTTCGCTATCGATTTCTGATTGCATCGTGTTTGTTAGTAGACAGTGGCAGTTCCCGGCTTTGATGGGACAATGACCCAAAAGCTAAGAGATAAGAATACACCTTGAACAAGGTGTACTGGATGATGGGATTGTTTATTATCTGGCTGATCTCTCCACAAAGGCTCTCTGTGTAGCCTGTGCTGCGTACCAAAAGGGCCAAACGCGTGTGTACTTACTTTATACTATCAAAACCACGTAAGCAGAATGTAGGATTGATTGTAAGAAAATTTGATATGGCAAGCCTTAGTTCCTTCCAAACGGGGTTAATCAAGCAGATGGTCAGTAGCTCCATCCACAACCTCATCGAGAGGCCCAGAAGGGCAGTAGGCAAGAGGTATGAGTAGAGAGGAAGTTCCAGTTTCATACAGCTATGCATGGTTGTCTCTTTTGTAATCCCGAGATGAAAGACGTTTCCCGTAATTTATATTTACCAGAGAGTTCCAAATCGTGAAAGCATCGAAACAATGCGCTACTGATGTTAGCGGCTTCCCTGGTCATATGGACAACCACACAAACCTCTTTCGCCCGGCCCATCTTTTAACCTCCCTTTTATTCGCCCCTGATACTTATCCACTAACACAATCCACCGCAACATTGAAAACATCCATGGCACCCATGTTTCTGTCCTCGTCTTCCGGCAGCAACAACTTTTTCCGGATGAGCACAAGCGAAATGGCAAACGACCCGTTCTCCAACAACACCGCCACCAAGCCTGGCGAAGAGTCTAATGTTTTCCACCCAACGTCCAGCGAAGGCTCAACCTTCAGGTCCGACACCGAAAATAGAACGCAAGCAAACGGTGACTCTCCATCTTTCGGTGAAGAAATTCAATACAACCACCTGGTGTCCAGTATAGCTCTCGCGGCGGTCATGGCCAGGAAGGGCAGGAACGACGGAAACGCCTCGCCTGTGCGACCCAAGCGACGCAAGGTATAGGAAGATATCGAGTCCCCTCAGCCACAGCCGCAGCCGCAGAACCAGTTGAAGGATGTGTCACGTGATGACCATGATCAACGTCCCCTCATATATGCAGTATATACAACTATACCATTATTCGCGTCTTAGTGTACTCACACTACCAGTTCGGTCCCTTCAACTGAGCCGAAATCCGTATCCCCATGTCAAGAAGGTCGCTCCCGTGCGGTAGCTGAGTGGATTATGACCATCAGGAAAGCCGCGACTACTGATAGATTGGGTTTCAAGAGGTGCAGGTTGTTTTTGCCTGAAGGATGCTGCTGTAGGTAGAGATGTGGTGCTGGAGACGGACTCTATAGTTTGCTGCATATTATGTCGTTGGATGTGCCATAGTATCTGAGAGGCCAAGTGCTCCGTAGACATTGAGTTATACTTGAAAGGGCATTTGAGCTACAACACAGTCGTAGACCCTATATCTACCTAAAGGGTATGCCAACTGATAACCAGTGGTCGGACAGAACTCATCATTGATTGGAAGTTGATAAGTTATTTTACAACTGATGATAATGATGACTGTTCTTGTCAGAGGGGAAGGAAAGTACCCATATCTCAGTAGAGAGCAAAGTGAATATATCTAGATGAATGATGTTCTGCGAGGAAACACTCCTGACTATATACATGAGAGGACTTTGTCCTCAAATTCTTTCATTCCATAATCTCCTTTATTTGGAGACGTATCCCGTCTTAACAACCCTTTCGCAAGCGCCAGGCTTATAATCGCTGACGCGGTGCTGGCACCGTACTTGTTTCTGCATTAGTGGCAATGCTTGCGCAGTCTCAATCGCTGACGGCTACGAAGCTGGTAGTCCTGTATTCTACTCGTACAGTTACTGCCAATGTCGTCGGTGGCATGGGTATTTCCATCGATCCTGATGCTGCTAAGGTAGGGACAGGGCATGACAGCCAAGGTAATGGCGCTGGAGTAACAGTGGCAGTTGCAGGGACAGCGATAGGGCCAAGGTAAACCCAGAGACTGTTGGCATGAAGTCTCGTTGCTGTGAGTATACGATGCCACTACGCGACACCTCTTACACCAGCGGCTGTACCCTAGGTTTTGTCCTCACAGAGGTTTTCCTTAGGATCATGTCACATGCGACATGATGAATGCGCCCTGCTACTTGTAGAGATTTAGGCTCCCGTGGGTGAAAGTGCGCAGCGACCCGTAGAGGACGGAGCGATAGACGGAATCAGGGACAGGACAGATGTAGATGTATATGAGTTGTCAGAAGGATGTGGCACCCACCATTACCAGAACTATAGATAGAAGTCGAAACTTCTCAGGGTTTTTACCTCTATCGAGGAAGTTTTCCCTGAGACGGGTCATTGTCTCGTTCATGCTTAAGGGCATGGTTCGCTGACGTTGTCCTGGCAAATGCGGTTAGTCTGAGGTAGTGTGGGAGAGGTTTCGAACCTCACCTAGAGATAGACATCTACATTTCACCTTTTTCAGTAAAAGTTGAGTGAAAACTTTTGTCGTTGATATCCACTCCACTCTAGTCCTCGGAGGTTCACCCCTCCGACATGAGTCCATACCAGTGTCGATATGACAATGTGAATGACTCTCTATCTCTATGAGGGGACGTCAGAATGAAAATTCTGTACAGGTGGGCCGGTGACGTCACGTCGTACACTAGCAGGGCGCATTCACCATGTCACATATGACATGACCCTGAGGGAAAACCTCTGTGAGGGAAAAACCTAGGGTGCAGTTGGTAGTGTAGGAGGTATCGCTGGCTTGCTATGCAAGTGCCCCGCATACGCGCTAGCGGCGATGCTTAAATCCAGCACTGTTTGAGGTGAGTCATGGACTAAGACTTCAAGCTGACGGTCTTACTGCATGTATGACCACTTGTTTACGGTCATACGATTGTTGACTCTTCATACGAGGCTACGCACGGGCCTTCCAGCCCAGAATATATTCTCTGATGTCCCCTCGTAGATACACTTGCATTCAATTTTACACACATCTCTACTCTCCATCAATCGCTCTCATTCGCACATACCATCTGTTCATTCCTCACAAGAGCCCTACTTACACTATTTGAGTGCGACGTTTGCCTCTTTAACATGGGGGTAGGGATTTCAAATGGGAGGCTCATGGTTCTCGTTTTCTTTGTCCTCCTATTGCTTCGCCAACGCATACCTCGAAGCGACTGTGGCAACGTATATGGGTGGATATCGACATTTGATGGCAGTGTCGTCCCATTGGACAGCCCAAAACCCTGTAACAGGACGTCAAGCAATGCTGCATCTTCTACGTGTTAGCTTATTGCTACCACGCTAAAGCAGACCGCCACAACTTCGGCATTAGGGACGCGACGCGCTAGAAGATGGCGCAGGTAGGTTCAAAACGCGTCTCATGGTGAACTTTCAGCACCTTATGCAGGTTTGGTTCCTTAGCGCGCGCTGCACCCTTAGCTTTTCCAGCACACATTCCTTCCATACTGCCACAGTCCAGTATTTTCAGTCACGCCACAGTTTACTGGGGCAAAGTCCAAGATGCCTTGCGCCCGTTCTGGTCACTGCCATGAGTGGCCGCTGATTGCCGGGATGGTTTCAACGGTCCAGCGGTGCGAGCGCTTCTGTGGGTACTGTGTGGGGGAAGGTGTAGTCAAAGAATGAAGCCGGGCCGCGTGAGTTCATTAAGGTCGTCCCGTCTTGAAATACTGACACTGTCTAGCATCCTGCGTCGCCATGTAGAAGATGTCTATATTCGCCCGCGATGGGAGAGGCACGCACCAGTCAATAATTTTCAACCCACATTTGTATGCAATCGCCACAGATCATTAAGCAAACACTAACAGGTGCCTAGGAAGGAAGACGTGATTCCGGAAAAGTCGCCGAGAGGATTCTGCAAGGACGGAATGCCTCGTAAGACGGCTAAATGCACCAAAAAACATATCGAAGGAAGAAGACGCGGGCCAAGATCCAGGGAGCCCAGCCACGAACAATCGAGCCCCTAATGGCTTCAGTCGCAATGGCCCATATAAAGGCACGTCTGCTTCGCACGGCTATCGGTACTTGCACCACCCGGCTCCCAATGGCAATGTCGGCGTTAACATCATTTCTCGCCAACTTGCTCCTGTGAATCTTAACAATAACGGAGCGATGCATCACGCGGCGTTCGGTGGCAACCAGGCCTTGTTGACTCCTCAAGTAACACGGCGCCTGTTTATCAAAATCCCCACGGAGTTACGCAAGTTGTTGGTCACAGCACTACCCAGATCATGACCTATCAGCAGAACATCTTGAACACGATTACCATTTCCCCTCAGGGCTCCAAGGGATTCGCATATTCTCTTCAAGCAGGACCGTCTGCATACGGCCCGCATGGAACTGGCCAGACGTTGATCCAACAGCAGAGCAACGGCGTTTTCCTGTCTTCCCATCCGAATATCAATTAAACCAACCCGGCCGGCCAGAAGGTCGACGTCATGGCTCCTCCCACGGGTATGGGTCTGACTGGCCTTTCGTCAAGTCAGGGCTCCTAAAAAGACGCTGGCAAAATGACACCCATAGGCAATCTCCTTCGTCACAACGGTGGTAGTGCTGTTTGATGCCTTGCATGGGGTTCATGAGATTTCGTGTCATGGATGGTAAGATTGTTGATTATTGTGCCAAGCCAATGAAGGTTTGCGGTTCTGTCTGTTAGGATCCCTTAGGTACAAAGAAAACGATTTTTGAGTTTTGTTGCTAATCAAGCAACTCTTATCCACCCTTGGGGACATACCGATGAGCTATGTACGCGTAGCGATCAAAGTACAGACGGCGAATTCGTCGAGAAACCGACTCTGTTCGATATAGCGGGCAAAGCAAGTGGCTCCTTTCGCCCCAAGAAGTTCGTCGACCTGCCCCACCCGTCGACTCCATCTGCCAGCACGGCTTGTGTGATTGTGAGGGCTAGTTTGCCTAAGCCTGCTGGGTGCTAGACGGTGGATAAGTACACAGGTACGCGAAAATATGGTTGATTGCGGCGTGGTGGGCAAAGCCCGTATTGCCGCCGCCAATCTTACGAGATGAAATACGGCGTATGAAACATCCGGCCTGGTAAAGCAAAGCACGTTCAGGATCCTGCCGACCTTTTGCGGATATGATCTCTTACTAGCGGCTGTCACGTTGTCTTCAAAGGGTGCGAGGGTTCCGATAATGGTTGTGGTTATATTTGTCACCAAAAGAGGATGGGAACCTGGTATAGCCTCAACCGCCCTCCTTCCACTCCCTAATCATCGATGCTTCCAAGTGGTACCTATTCTGAGCGTACCCCTCTCCCCGGGCATGAACGTTGATGTTTGTGGCGAACCAGCTCTAAGAAGGCTAGAGCGATGAACAACATCATCTCTCCTAGACGTCTTGGTAGTAAACAAAGATCCTGTCTCTCGCGGCTCCTCTGAACCCTAGTCCCAGGCAGTTCCTTGTGGACAGAGACTCCCCAAAATGATTCGCTTTTGTGCCAGCAGAAACAGAGCAGAAGGATAGGGCTAAGACCCTAGATGTTACCGAAGTGATTGCATTGTCGTCCTGGGCGATAGGTGTGGTCCCATTTAACGACATTCAGGAGAAAAATCTGGCCCCTCTGCATGAAAGGGCGTTCCGGTCCCTCTGAGTCCATAGCTTTACGCTCCACTCATCACTTTCGGGGGCTAAGCCTCCGGTGGGAGAGGTGGAACGCATAATGTGTAGGGGTCCAGGTCACTCAACACTGACTGAGGTACACGTAGATGTCTATGTGTGTGTGTCGTGATGTGAGGTGAGGTGAAGTGCGGAACATCATGCCATGCTTGTATATCTTGGAAGAGGTGATTTATCATAGAACTAAGTTTCAAGAGCGGTTCCTCGCCGCTCGACTGCTGGAGATAGAAATACCTTAGATAATACCTCAGTTTCACACCGCACCTTCATCGAGTCCCTGTAGAACGGCGATAAGAGGTAGTCGAACACTATTGTGCGTGAATTCACTTCGAAAAGCAACACGCTTACCCAGGTCTAAGCTGTAACCACCGAGACCACGTCACCGAGCACGCACAGAGCATGAACGGGACAGTGCCTCGTCCCTGCGAAAACTCCTTACTGTGGAGGTAAAAATCCTGAGAAGTATCGGCCTCTATCTGAGCTCGCAGATGCAACCTGGCTGTATACTGCATGACAGGGTTTATCTTCTCACAAGCATGAACTTGGTCTTGGCTGTGGCGGTCTTGGCATACAGCGGACCGTCCCGTGCCGCAACTAGGTAACGCCGTCGTGACGTTCATTGATACTCCCGACCGGCCGGGGAGTCATGTGAACGACATGCGCTCAACGTCATCTCGCGGGATTCGATTTGCTGGCTAGATTGAAAGTGATCTGTAGACAGTGCCTAGACTAGCACGCCTCATGCCCTTCTGAGAGGCAGCGGGCGGCCGTATGCGGCCGCTTCCGTCCAGGCGTAAAAACTATTATCATCATCATCAACGTCCATTGATTCACTTCTTCTACAGCACATCTGGTACTCAAATGAGAATTTTATCAAGGGGTATTTACAATATGAAGGGCAATCTCCAAAAAGCCCTTTTGGTTTTGTCACATAGTATGGTGCAACTCCCCTACTCGATTCAAACACCCTTTATCGCCCATAACATCCCAACAAGACCACTAATCAAGAATCCCACAGTACAAAAGATGCCACTAATAGCGCTAAATATTATGATCATGTTCATTGCATCGCACACGTAGAGATGAAAAAGATCATTCGAAAAGAAGGCATTTGACGGACTGCGGGCCTCTTCCGTTGGGCTTTGTAAGCTGTTATGTGTATGTATTCGCAGATCATGCACGGTTTGCAAAGTGTATGACACATTGACGAATGTCACGACACGAGGCCAAGGACGAGGGGTCGAGGTCGAGGGATTGATGAGAGACAAGGGTGAGAGGCTCAAAGCAATGGGCTATGGACTAGAGGACTGCGTAGACCCTATGTAGACAGAGAACAACGCATGAAGAAGAGAAGAGAATAGTCAGTGCCGCCTGAGTATGTGCTGTAGAGTGGGGCCACTAGACTCAGGCCGTGGACGGACCGGGCCCCTCCGCATGACGTTGCCCTGAGTTCTGATAAAGGATGACTAATGATACTCTTGCCACCAGTAGCGCCAGGCTACTAGGCATGTCTCGCCATATCAGATTCGTAAATACTCTCACATAACGAATGACAAATACGAACGGAAACGGGTCCGAAACGCGCTAAAATGTTTTATGAATTTTTTTTGCTCAATTGTGCGTATGCGATGTAACGAGTCTGCTCATGCTACTCAGCGCCACTTAAAGAAAAATCTTGTACTGTGGAATTTTTTATAAGTGGTCTTGTTGTGATATTATGGGCGAAAAAGAGTGCTTGGATCGACTAGGTGAGCCGCACCATACCATTGCCAAACAAGAAGCTAGAAACCTCATCAATGGCTTCCTGGACATCCCCCGAGTTCAATTCTCGTTCTAACACGCTTTCGCGGTCCTTTTGGGTCGGAGGCACGATCGCGCCTCCAGCTGGAAGACTACGTCCCCGCACTGATGAATCACGATTAGATGTTTGAGCAACACTGCGACTGACGGATCGCTGGCTTACAACGACGCAATCATCTTCTTCGTTGTGATGGTCGTCTTTGACTTCGATGGTCGTTGCCTCTGCGGGTGAGAGGGTGGTTCGTGCACTCTGTTGCGGTTGCGGCTCCTGCGCAGGTTGCTGCGTCTGCTGCTGCTGTTGCGGCGACGGCGACGGCGACGTCTGATGTTGGGTTGGGGAATTTGTCGAATGTCTTGTTTGAACCAACGGCGAGCGGGTTGAGGATTGGTTAGCTGTGTACGGAGACCTGACAAACGTGTTCCGATTTCCGGACCATGGCGTCCACAAATTGTTCATCACCGCTTGCGTGCTTGGAAACACTGGTTGCGGAGTCATGGACGTCGAGGACATACGCTGGGGTCCTGGCGTTGAGGCTTGGGTTTGAAGGGGCTGGGAATATGTCGGCAGTCCTTTCGCGGGCGACGGCGATGGGAACATATCAATCTGCGCCTGGGCTAGCGCCGTTTGCGTTCCCGGCCATTGCGTCGCTACAGTCGCTGCCCCCACCAATTCTTGATTGGAGATGCTTCCCCTGTAAGTGGACGGTGCTCCTTGCGCTGTTATTTCCGACCCGATACGTGTCACACCGTTCCTTGGAAGCATACCTGTTGCAGTAGGATGTGATGCGGGCGTTTGACTGCCAGGAAGGGGAACGTGAGACAACTTGCTGCGAGACCCATCATGGGATGAGGAGTATGGGTTTGGCCGGGGGTGCCCGACTGGAGGGGATGCTTGCGACTGCAGCGGCACACTGGTCGTAGGCGAGTGCAGCGTATTTGCTGGGAGACACGTGTCTGTCGTGAACGGGGATCGTGCTGATTGAGCGCTTGTCGTGTTAGAATGTGGTATGTGTCGTGCTTCGATGGGGTTGATGTTTGGAGAAGATGTTTGTTGAGCATGCACAACATGGGTGGGAAGCATATGTGGAGATTGCCGTCGTTGAGCATCTCCCACAGGCGAGTTTGCCATGACTGGAGACGAGTGGCCGTTAATTCCTGACGCTTGACTTGATGGTCTCGGAGGATGTTGACTTAGTTGATATATGGTGATCGACTGAAGTTGACGCATCATGGGGTGCCCATTAGGTTGGATAGGTTGATAATTTGGGGGCCGATTCACTCGATGCGTTACTGACTGACGGGGCTGATGCGTCATGAATTGCCTCGGTTGAGCCATCCCAGGCTGCATGGCTTGATAAGTCGTGGGAGGATATATCACAGGCACGCGCATCGAGTACGGATTCTGCATCAGACTATCAGAACGGTAGCCGTTGGGATGTGCAGTTGCATGCTGTGAAGCTGTTTGCAATGGTGACGTTGATACAAAAGGATATATGCCTTGAGCCACCTGTGCGCCTACATGGGGCGTGGTTGTGGGCCGCTGTACTGGTGACTGTGAACTTACAACCTGCGTCCGAGCCGTGGGTGACACATTTGGTGAATTACCTGGCGCCGGGGGTCTTACCACATCGGGATTTTGCATATCAATATTTTGATGTTGAGCGAATAGAGTGCTGTGGTTGGAATGAGTGTCGACAGTATGCGGTCTTGATTTTGAGAGAATGGTTCTAGCATTTGGTAATCGCCTTCGGAATACAAAAGGACTAACTTCCCCATTATCGGGCGGTATGAATGTGTACGGTCCGCTGCTGTGGGTGCCATTAGATTGTTGCGCCACAGAGCGTGAGGGTGGGTAGGCTGCCTGGGATATAATAGCTGATTTGGACAAATTACTTGGCTCTGTCTGGTGATTCAGGTTCTGCGGAAATACGGGCTGCCGGTTTTGATGCTCCGATGGCACAACATTCGGACTGTCAGACGTGGGAAGAAGAAAGGGTTGGTGACGAATGGGAAGCAATGGATCGACTTTGGCATTGCTGGGGCTGCCTCCACGTTGATCTCCACCATCTACTAGTCGAGAAAGCTTCAAATGTTCAATGTGAGATGGTGAGGCCGATCCGGCCTGATTGCTGATATCTGTGCAGAAATTTTTTCCAACAACAGCCGCCGAATTCTTATTAACAGGCGAGTATGATTTATTGCGACTCATTTGGCCAAAAATTGAAGGATGCTGGTCCATGTGTAAGAGGTTCTTGCTATCGTTGCCCAAGTCAAGGGTAGCTTCCTTGGATTTTTGCTCAACAGAAATCGGTTTCAAGACTTTCATATCATCCAAAGTCAACTCTGCCTTGGCTGGCTTTTGCGCCGGACGCAGCTTGTACGGTTTCCCATGAACTCTGCGCTTGTCCTGCTCAACTGTGAGCTTCAACGAAGTCGGCGACGGCCTGGCAGACGTTATTCTGAGCGGACTTCCGTGTAGAAATCCCTGCACAAGGCTCTCGACTCTTCGACGCTTTCGCGCGCGGTCGTCTGGAAAAAGCACATCTTCGGGGTCTGGCACAATGACTGGGGCCGAAAGAGGTGCGCAGTCGTCGAGGTTGACGTTGAGAAACTCGCGCGACTTCTGGAAAGCGGATGCGCTACTCCATTGGTACCCTCGAACCTTTTCGTTCTTCCTATTCATTGGTTCCGTCCAACATCATGTGTTGCAACTTGCCACTCCGCTGGCGGCGTGGTAACGCTTAGTCATCCTCCAGAAACGGAGGGGGAGGTGCTGAGTCATCAAACGGGTAACCATGACGCTAACCATGACAGGCAGCGGGTAACCAAGGCACTAGCCACAACCCCACAAAACACTTGACGCGTCCCAAACAGCACCGAACGTCGCGCGACCGTTCGCATATGAGCGCGCCATTGCTACATGAGTTGCAGTTGTGTGTCAGCTAGCCATATTACGAGCTGAAGAAATCGCGCTGCCATTCACACAATTACGAAGTCAAACTATGCGCAATTAATACACTGTTCATCCTCAAGACATCATTTTGAGCAGCAACAATGAGCACAAAGATCGCGCCCTGGCTGCAAGGCCTGGACGAAACATGGGACGTGCCAAACAATAATGCGGAAGATATTGCCTCATCAGCATCTGGATCCCAGGACAATCATAAACCATGGCGGAGTGTGAGCGGCTCTCAGGATCCAACGTCTACCGTGCAAATGCAACGGAGCCCTCTAGCACCGCTGAGCAAAGCCAATGCAAACTCCATGGCCTATAGCAATGGAACCACTAGGATGGCAGGCCATCGTTCGGTTTCCTTTTCGTCAGGCCAGTCGGGCTGCGAATACGATACAGTGCAGCAGAGGCCAAAAAGCGCCTCCCCAACTAAGGCACAAGAAACTCTGGAGTGGAAAAGGCGGCTTGTACGAGGTGGTGTTGGATACAGTGACCAGACCGATCTCTTTGGGCCGTCTGGGCTGGAGAATCTCTTTGCAAGACCCAAAGGCCCAGAGAATGAGGCGCCAAAGCCTAAAAACCGAATGAATTGGTTGCAAAAATCGACAGATGTCCATTCTAATGCCCGGCCATTCTCCAGTGAGGTTGGGAATCACCAGCGAACTGACCAGGCTGAGCATGGTTCGCAGAGAAATGACACTCTGTGCTCGAGTGAAGGCGATAACAGCGCCAGGAGTGATCCCTTCAACCTCCATGTAACTGACGTGGTTGAGAATAGCCCACAATCTGAGAAGACAGCCAGGCCCGACAAGGCCGATGAGAGAGGGGGCAGTCGTGTTGTTAGTGGCCAGACGGTGTTGGACCAAGAGGATTTCAGTCCTGTGTTTCTTTCCAAGCACACCTCAGTTGACGGCAGAATTGACTATGCTCCCATGGACTCGCACGCCATGAAGCAACTGGAGACGATGAGGATCCAGGTTCGGCACCCCAGCGATGATGAGAACATGCAACCGAATGTGGACTCTGAAGACTCTGCCATCATCAACAGCCAGCTGCTGAATGACACCGCAGCTATCGGTGCGGACTTTTCTCTTTCTGAGAACCTACCAATGGGCACGCCACCACTGTCCCGCCTGAATCCCAACGTTGAAATCACTCGCGGTGGCTACTCAAACATCGGGTCGTTTAAGAATCGATCACTGAGCCCTTCGCCAAGCAAGGACGACCTGTCACTGCCTCAAGAGACGTCACAGCTTCCATCTCGTCCACTTCCGTCCACTCCTCTCCGCCCCGTAACCCCTAATCCGTCGAAATCAAGGTCTTCTGGTAGCCACTTGAAGCTATTTGCTGCTCATGATACTTTTACCAACAAACGATTACTGAGACGCATGAGCCAGCTGGATCCTGATGGGAATCCCTACGCAGAGGAGCAACAGACCAGCGAAACCGACTCCGGTACCGTCCGGCAACATGTTACGCCCTTTGGCAGTGGCAGCTTGAATGGCCACACGTTTGACGCAGAGATCACCGTTACTGGCGCGTCCAACTCTTCGGGCGATCAGACACCTGGTTCGGATGTCCCCGTTCCTGGTAGTAAGGCTCCGATCAGATTCCGGGTTGAGAGTACGCCGTCTAACGATGAAGAGTCGGAGGTGAAGCGCAAGAAGCCTCCGCATGCAGCCCATTCTTCTTCGCACTCTAAAATTCATCATCCACGAGTGTCCGCTCTACAGCCTACGGTTGAAGACGCTTCTGACATGGATGCTTATCATCAGCGCGATGGCTGCAAGAGGCCGCCCACCTCACCATTCAAAGATCCTACTCCAAAAAGGCGTCGTACTTTACACGCTTCAGAGCTCGATGACGATATGTCAGAGGCCAACCGGTCGTATCATCAGCATCTGCACGAGCTGTCCACAAGCCGCGCTCGAAAAGAAGTACACCGTCATAAGCGTTCTGCACAGGCGTACCCTTCATCTCGCAGGCTTAGTCGTCCGCGCAATCCAACGCCTAGTCAGCGCCGCAGAGAACAGATTGAGGCAGAAATCATCGAGGCAACGGATGAGTTTGCAGCACGAGAGCCTAGGATGCTAGAGGCTGTTATGGACCAATTGGAGAGTTCAGCTGTGGACCCAGATGGGCCCAATACATTACAGCAGCAAGCTGAAGCAGTCGCAGCCGAAGTTGCCAACTTCACGTTTAGGATACAGAAGCCATCTGGCGAACACGGCAAGCGGAAGCCTTCGGTCACCACCCAAGACTTTCTCAACGAAGCCATGATGGTCATGCAGCTCATCCGATCCAGAGCTCGTCCGCGCAGCAATCTGGGAAGCGTTGAGGAATCTGACGCAGAAGCCCTGACTTCGAGGATAGAAGAGTCTGCGCAGAATGGATCGTCGCTGCGCATCTCGAGGCCGCCATCACGCGAGGGCGGACACAGTGGTTGGAGGTCTGCAGCCAACTCGACCCCCAAAGACGCGAGAGTTGTTAGCCACTTGCGTAAATTCCAGGAAAACAACGACACGGAGTTCATTGCAGCATCCGTTGCCTCGCTGCGCATCGATGACGACCGGCACAGTGCTTTGATGATTAATGAACCAGCACAAATCACCGTCCGGCCTCCGTCAACTATCCCCGACGTCGACGATGAACAGACACGCCAATACTGTCACTCACAGCGGTCGCGGGCTAGTACCCTGCACACGTACAAGTCTTCCACTGGTCGGACTGTCAATACGTGTTCCACTCGGAAGACTGATCATGTTGGCACCCTTGCACCAGAGGAAGTGGCACACTTGATTGGCAAAGAGGTCGGAGGCATGGTCTTTGACGATAGACAACAGCGTTGGATAAAGGCCAAAAGTGCACCCAAAAAATCCAAGTCAACCCACCTGGAACCTCCTAGCACCCTCACGAGCGATGATGATCCGTTTAGGGAGATCTCTGACTTGCGTGTGGATGCGCGTCAAGAGGCCGACCATGTTGGGCAGTCGTCTTCGGGCACGACAATGAATTTCAGGCAGGTAACGTGGGATTCAAACATGCGGCATTCATCCAACGAGACTGTCATATCTAGACCTTTGACCAGTCACAACACTCATCCTCCTCGTCGAGCCCAACACTCACACTCAAGCTCTGCGCCATCTCGATATCCCACCCCGGGATCCTTCCAAGACGGGAAGCCCACGTCATGGACGGAGGAAGAACTGTCCAAGATGGCTGAGAAGACCAAGGCGAAGCAGGAGCCTCTAGCATATGCCGCTGCACAGGCAACACTGGCTATGCAAAGGGAACGCGATGTGATACATGAAGAAACCGAGAACTCTGATGCGTCCCTTCCTGGGCCTCTTGATCATCATCCCGGAAACATTAGTGAACAAGCATCTGGCGCGGCAGAGGTCGAAAGCGCTGTAGAAGACAGCGAGATTTCCATTCAACCTATACGGTCTTCAAGGCTTCGCAATACGCCCAAGAGAGTGTCCTCAACGACGAGGCGTGGCCGTCCCACCGTGTCTCTCCGGAAGCAGACGTTGACAAACCAGCTGACGAGCGACCTGGCCGAGCGTAGTGAGCTCTCCCTCATCGCAAGCCTTCCCGGTGAGAGAATGATGAGCGTTGCGGTCAGTGTTTCAAGACCTAGAACTACAACGGACCCCAGCAGGATTGCGGAAATTCCATCTTCTCCATCAAAAATTGCTGGTCTGAGCACAACCTTCCCCTGGAGTGATCTCAATGATTTCACCATCAGCGAGGAAGACGAGGAACGCCCATCTGAGCGTGCTCTTGCAGCTAGGATCGCTCGACATACTGCAGCTGGGTCAAACGACCGCTATGCGCTTGCCGTCAAAGACCTTGTCAAAACACTGACCGATGTGCAAGAAAAAGAGCCGTACTGGGAGGATCTGAAGCAACTCGATCTTCACCACCGGTCTCTTTCGTCGCTTGTCGGACTTGAGGACTTCTGCCGACGTCTGGAGGAAATGGACGTTTCTCAAAACGACCTGACGCAGTTGGACGGTGCACCATCAAGCATCAGAATCCTCCGAGCATGTCACAATCGCCTGAGCAGTATAACACACTGGGGGCAGTTGAGCAACCTGCAGTATCTTAACCTCTCCAACAACCTGCTAGACAGCCTGCACGGCCTCAGCCACCTGGTACATTTACGCGAGATCATAGCTGACGACAACCAAATCACCAGCATTGACGGCATCTTCGCACTCGATGGCCTGTTAAAACTCCGCCTGCGCCGCAACAAACTACAACGCATCGACTTTGGCACTTCTTATCTCAAACGTCTCACAGACCTCGACCTAAGCGACAACGACATCAGCATCGTCGAAAACATCGATCGCCTGGACGATCTCACAACCCTCCGCTTAGACGGGAACATGCTCCCAAGTGGCGTGCGCACATCACACTCCATGGCCAAACTCAAAACCCTCTCCCTCCGCGACAGCGGAGTCGAAACCCTCTCCGTGGGTGTCTTCCCAGGTCTCCAATCCCTTAACGTAGACGACAACCGTCTCCCCACCATAACCGAAATCTCCAACCTCCACCTAACTGTCCTCTCAATGCGTCGCCAGACCCTCCCTCAAGCCACCCCATTGTCAATCCTCTCCCAACCCCTCGACACCCGCATCCTAAACCTCTCCGGCAACGTCCTGCAAGCCCTAAATTTCACCCACAGCTTCCTCGACCTCCGCACCCTCGAACTTGCAAGTGTGGGGCTACAATCCCTGCCCGAGGATTTCGGAATCTTAATGCCCAACCTTCGAACTTTAAACCTCAACTTCAACAATCTAAGCGACATCCGTCCACTAGTCAATATCCAGAACTTGCAGACCCTCACCCTCTGCGGGAACAGGATCGATAGGCTCAGGAAATCAGCGGCGACGCTGTCTAAACTCCCAACGCTGAGGGAACTAGATATAAGGGATAATCCACTTACTAGGGGGTTTTATCCCCCCGTTATCACGCAGCTTAGGGAGGGTTGTGTTGCGGTTGCTACATCCACGGAGGAGGTTGATGGGGATGGGGATGAGGGACGGTACTCCCTCCCCCCCGCATCCCAAACAGAGGATGTATCGCATATGGGCAAAAGCGACGATGAGACAAAATTGAGAAGACGGGTGTATGGGTTATTGGCCGCGCATAATTGTTCACATTTGGAGAGGTTGGATGGATTGCCGTTTGAGAGGGAGTTGGTTGGAGTTAGAGACGAGGTTTGGGAGAGGTTACTTGAGTTGGGGGTTGTGAGGAGGTCGAATTGACGTGGTCAGGAGGGGATGATAATGGGGAGTTTTGTTATGGATTGGCGTTGGGGCATACATAGGTGGGTGTTTTAATGATATTTCACTTTTTCGGTTGTCATGGAATGTTAAGGGTTTCTCTGTAGATGGTCCGATGCTTTATACTGTAGAGGTGTCATGTGGCGTCGGCGGGATCGTGGTCTCATGGAATAGAACTTTTGGTTAAGGGCCTCCCCCCCTTTTGCCCGTCACATTAGTGGAATGTTGCGAGTCATTGAAAAGTCAACCCCTTATTTTCCTACCTAGCGTTACGAGAGAATCCTACACAACCGCTTGAATTCCCACATGCGCCAAGCCCTTTTCCCCCTATTTATATTTTGACTCCATCAATTTCCACTACCTATTCTCCTTCAACTCAGCTCTATTCTCAGCCAGAAGCTGCCGAATCATATGTCACCTTGAGTTAGCATCCTTTAATTTACTGAGCTGTGCGTTATATGCGTTCTTTGTCCTTCTCACGCGTCTCGAAACTTCATAAACTGAGGGCTTTAGTACCTCGCGAGCGTGAATGAGATTTTCGAATTCAGAAGCTGTCCAGAAACTACCAGAATCTTTTTTCAACATGCCAACTTTGTTCCAATGCTAATATTGAAACTCATGCGAGCTTTGGTAGTTTTTAAGGGGTAGGAGTTTATTTTTGGTGGGGTTTTGTCCGGTTTCGTCAGCGTCAATTTGTGCGCTTTCTGGGGGTGCGGAAGGAGGAGGAGGAGGAGGAGGAGGAGTGAGGCAGTGCTTGGTTGAAGTGACTTGCTTGCATGGTTTCGTTGCTGAATTTGGCGCGCGCAAGTCTATCTCTACGTAAGAGGTAATAGTTTGTTCGGGGGGATCAAGAACAGATTTTGATCTTGGTGTGTTTGAATGAAGGGGTTCGATGGTGATTGCCAAGAAGAGATTGTCCGATCAATGCAAGTGGTACGGAATCCGCTGAGCTCGAGCGTAGTTTTTGCTTGGCTGGTCGGAAAATGCTTGAGGCCTTCACTGGTTCGCCTTCGTCTTGGGGCATTCGTTCCAGACCTGCAGTCGAGGTGTCCGTGATTTCCGTCCCAACTTCTTTCTCCTTCAATCTTGGAGCAGGTTCAGTCGGCGCGATCGGCTGGCTTTTCTCGGTATATTCGGTACTTTGTACTTCCAATTGTCTCTTAAGCCCACTAACCGCATAAATCCGCAACCCTACTTCGCTTTCGCCATTTATTCTGGTGTCAGTCTCACCGAATGCGTCTCCACTATACTTTGCGAGAATGATAAAGTACTGTGCTTCTTCTTCGTCGCTGTCTAGATCGTTATAATCATTTTGACAGGATTCATCCTTTGGACTTGCGATGGCACAGAGCGACTCCGACACTACGATCCAGCGGCCAGCTCTACAAGAACAAGCGAGAGTATTCAAACGTCGGGCAAAAACCGCAGAAGACAAGCGCCGAGCCAACGATCTTTAGAAGGCTAGAGGTGATTGGAGAAGGCTGAGGCACCACGTAAGATGTGCAGTCTCGGTCAAAAAGTGTGTGTAACTGTGTACATCTCTACATGCTAAGAGCTAACGCAACGTCTTCCACAGATCCACAGCTGGCCAGACCGCATTTGCCGAGACCACACGATGACGTGATCTCGTCACAGGGGAAAACTCCTCTATGAGGCAGAAATCCCTGCGAAGCCTCGGGCGTTCTAACTACCACCGATCTATCTCATCTGACACAGGGCTCACCGTGCTACCACGTCATACCATGCCGGACCAACCCGCCTCGTCTAAGTTTATTGAAAGGTTTCTGGCAGTTGTTATAGGGCTGTCGTCGGTAGGCAGAGCGGCCCATGCCGCTGATGCATCACGTTGGCGTTCAATAGTCATTGGAGCTAGACATCTTTATAGGAAGATATCTCAGTCTCGTTTCCGCTGGGTTGATCTGAGAGTCACCTTGATACTAGCAGCCCCACACGGTCGCTCCCACCTCGAACTTACACCAATCTTGGCGTGGATCACGATATGTTTCGACGAGTAAGCATATGGAGGAGGAGCGGAGGAGGTGGTTACTTAGGTGCCCCTTGGAAGGTGGAATCGTTCCCTCGCAACGGATTATATGGGTATTGGTGCTCGTGGACCCGTAAGAAATTGATTTACGGTTATCATCCATCTACTACGCGTCACTATCCGGTCAATTTGCCAAGAGTGAGCGTGTGAAACACACATACAGTTATAAGTGGGTTGGTCTTTGCTCGTTAGGTCAAAGATGCGTCATGTTCAGGTACATACAGGTGAGTGGAGACGAGATTGGAGTTAGAGATCCGCTATGAAGGGAATCCGGCGTATGCAGTCTGATACCAGGTTTGACTGTAAAACTGTCACTCATTCCCTTAGAAATACAATCCAACTGTTCGACCCTTGGATATGCAAACTTTCCAAACACTCCCAATTAATCCAAGCCCACGCCAAGCCCTTTCTCCATTTGCAATTTTTCTCTATGAGTTGCCATTCTCTACTTTCTTGTAGCTCGGCCCTTTCTTCTGGTGAAAATGGCTGCACAACCAGTTGTCTTGTGATGGGATTTTTAGCCTTTTCCATTGTATTCTGCATACCTCCGAAGTTCTTCCCAGGTGTTTTGCAATTATTAGATAGGAAACCTCTAGCTCCTCACGCTCATGGATGAGATGTTTGAGCTCACAAGATATTCAGGTACTGCGATGTCGGGAAGTCTTAGAACCCATGCGAGATGAGACCAGTGATTTTCAGCCGGAGGACACTTGGTGTAAACTTTTGCTCTTTTTGATGCTCTCGCAGGTTGCTGATATCTCTCTTCTTTTGCTCGGCATTGCCGCCGCTGTCGCGTCGGTATCTTGATTTTTGTCTTCTTTGGTTGGACGGCTCATCTCGTCGTCTATCGAGGCTTTAGGTGTATTTAAACCGGCCTCTTTGCAGAAGAAGGGGAAGTGCAAGGCTTGGTCGAACTTTCCTGCTTGCGAGACTTTGATGCTAAATTTGAACCCTTTTTAGAGTCATCTTTGTCGACTTTTACGTTGGCGACACTGTTCTTTTCTGAGTCTGGAGCCGGAACAAGAGCCGATATGGCGTTGTGTTTAAGCAAAAGATTACGATCGCGATCAGCCAGTAGAGATCGTCTGATGATCGCAATTGGCACGGAATCCTCCGAGCTCGAGCTTAATTTGTACTTGACTGGTCGTAAATCTTTGGCCCTTCGCACATGTTCCCTTTCGCCGAGTGACGTTTAATCCGGTCCTTTGATCGGGATGTTCATGAATCTTTCCTCGTCGAGTCTCGTACCATTTTGTCTAGGTTTTGCCGGAGCGTTCGGTTTACTTTCAAAGTCTTCAAGCTTCACTCTATACCGTTGTCCGGAATGTCTATTACGCTCATGATATATAGCATCTTGCATGTCTACTTCGCCCTTTCCATTTGCCCTAGCTTCAGCATCAATCTTGGAAGGAAATACGTTTCCGCTATATTTCGCGAGATGGCAAAGTATTCTTCACCACTGTTCAGATCCTGGTCATCGTTTCTACAAGATTCATCAATTGGGGTTGCGATAGCACTGGGGTAGTCTACCAGGACAGTCCAGCGGCTTTCACAGGTTTTCTGCGATAAAAAGGGATGGGATGATTCGATATCGGATGCAAAGTGGAGGAGAAACGTGCCTAGTTACAGAGTCTTGGAGTGCTCGACGATGATGAAGGTGGAGCGAAAAAGATGAGGGAGGTGCTGCATCGCATCATACAGCGCCGGACCGACCCACCTTGTCCACGGTCATGAGGCAAAGATAATGCCTGAAAAGATAGAGCGTTCAAGAACTTGATCGCTAGGTATCTCAGGTGAGTGTATTCTTAGGTTCGGGGCTGAATCTACATATGGCTTTGGAAGTCGTCGTCTGTCGGCATCCGTAGTGCATGTTTGTTTTGAATAGAAAGATTGGACGACTGTGGAGGGGTGAAAAGATGAATTATAAGTCAACCTTCTTTCTCTCAAGGACTGACTTTATATACAATGAATTCCGATGCTCCCAGCCTTCCGTTGAGGTGCCCAACCTCTTTCCAACCTCTTCGCCAGCCTTTTCTCTAGCCACCCCAACCTCTGCAGATTATTTGTCTTAGTGCGTAGGGCAACTTGGTGCTGGAAGCTACCGAGAAGCAACATGACCAGCGTCGGCTTAGTCACAACAATGTTCTGTTACGTCACTGCCGGTGTTCGTCCACGCGGGGTAGCTGACGTCAGCAACACCTGCACCCAACATGACGCTGCATTGCCAGAAATGTCGGGTAGAGCTGCGGTTGGACTCTTCGCTGCAGGCTCTCAATCCTGCGTCCTTTAAGATCCTCTCCGAGGCGGCGAAACCCGCGAAACTGCAGCCGGCAGAGCTCACTCCGCGCACCGCAACCGCACAAGAGCGCCGACGTCGCTATGATGAGGTCTCGCAACAGGCCGGGCCGCCTCTATACAAGAGAGAAGTCTCTTCATCGCATATGGCCAAGGGTGACATGTCGTTTGTCAACGTCACAGATTCGATGACGGGCGATCAGGTTGTCAGGTCGCAAGAATACAGCCACCCAAAGACGGATGCTCGAAAGATGGAAATGGCCACGCGCTTGTTTGAAGTGCTGTCAGCACGCTCTGACATCGACCACCCCATTTGCCAAGATTGCACCGAGATTCTGCTGGAGGGATTGCAGGAGCGCCAGGCCAGCGCAGTGCGGGAAAGAGATGCATACTTAGGCTTTCTAAAGCAAGCGCAGCAGAACATGCCCACCGATGAAGACACTAAAAAGACAAGGAAGGAGCTGGAAGGTGCCCAGCTGGAAGAGAAGAAGGCACTGGCTGAACTTGAAGTTCTCGAAGCGGAAAAGACGCGGATGGAGGAGGAGCTTGCGGCACTAGAGGCCGAGGCCGAGGAAGTAGAAGAGGCTGAAGAAAAGTTTTGGAGGGATCGGAACGCATTTGCCCAGGAATTGGCAGATTTTCGCCAGGAGAGGGACAGTCTCCAGGCCCAGTTGTCACACGACAGTAAACTGCTAGAATCTCTGCAGAAAACGAACGTCTACAATGACACCTTCTGCATTGGTTACGATGGGCATTTTGGCACAATCAACGGACTACGGCTGGGTCGTCTGCCCGACCATCCCGTAGATTGGTCCGAGATCAATGCTGCTCTTGGTCAAACTGTGCTCCTTCTGGCGGTTGTCTCTGAGAAGCTGGGCTTCACAATTCCAGGCTACCGCTTGGTGCCTCAAGGATCAACGTCGAAGTTGATTCTACAAAACCCCAAGGCGGTAGTCACGGGTGCTGGGAAAACCAAAGGTACCGTCCACGAACTATATAACAGTGGGCACCTTCCATTTGGGCTGCATCTTTACGGCGGTTTTGACAGTGCCATGATAGCCTTCGTTGAATGTGTTGCTGCGGTTGGAAAGCACGTCGAACGCACTGGTGTCAAATTGCCGTATGAAATCCAGATTTCCAAAGACTCAGCCCGTGTTGGCGGGATGAAGATTTGCCTAGGTGGCGTTGGAAAAGAGGAGTCGTGGACCAAATCGTGCAAGTATCTGTTGACTTGTTGCAAGTTTCTTCTAGCATTGGTCAGTCGGTCAAGTGCTTGATCACCACCCGTAAGGATCATGGCGTTCTTCGTCACAAACGTTGATGGCCAAGTCGCGGAAAGTTTGCGCAGCGCAGACGGGAAGAGCAGAGCCAATTAGTGATAAACTTGTAAAAGCCGGTCTTGCTGTCCTATAAAAACAATAGAGAACAGTCAGGCTGCAGTGGAGCTGACATAGCGCTCTGTCTTGGCACCTCTCGAATTGGAGCCTCGCCTTTCAGAGACTGTTCCGCAACGCACCTCACGTGCGAAGACTCTGGGTCAAACGACAAGAAAGTTCAAACAGCCCGCGCGCGAACAATTGGTGCTAGCCTTCATAGCTTATGTAACAATACCGGAGGTGATGTAAATCTTGGTGGATTTGCATAAAAGTCTTGATTATCCTGTGCCTTTCAAGCGTTTCGCTGGCACGGCGTGACAAATAGAATAACAAACAGCCCGAAAAAGAAGCTTAACAACTTGGCAAGTAGTTCTCCAAAAATAAATCAGGCATCTGTCTTCAGTCCCCCGCCCTTTCCCTCCCCGACACCATGAAGAGAAACACAAATAAACCCTCTAAACCCCGAATGCGGGCGAGTGCCTCTAAAGCAAGCCAAAGCCATATGCAGTGCAAAAGATGAGCTTTGCCGCTCCGTACTAAACGATACCTGAAAAGCCATCCGCTGATCCGTTCCCGCAGAGGAACAAACTGAAAAAACTAGCGCCCGCATCTCACCTCGCAACCAAGACAATGAGTTCGAGCGTTACGAAGTTGAGCGTATTATGACCTATCTGAAGACAACAATCGAGCGCTTCGAGATTCTTGCCAAACAAATCAAGCAACTGCCTACCGACGCTGGAAAAGAAGGATTCACCCTCCCACATCGCTTAGTAGGAACTTCCTTTGTCGACTACAGGAACGTTATTAATCGAGATTATGGCGAGGAGAAAGGTCCCGAAGTTTTTGCGTTTCTACACGACTATGCTGCTAGAGCGGCTCCGATTTTATTGGATGTGTTGCGAGAGGCGTATGAGAGGGGCAAGGAGGAGAAAGTTGCTTTTAAAGCGGCTTGGTTGGAGTAGGCAAGTGTGTTTGTTGGAGAGGCTAAGGGACGGAGAAACCTTGCGCGGGCATCGGATTTGCCGGCGGGTCTTTGCCCCGTCTCATCGGTTGGTGGTCGGCGTGCCAGGGCGTTCAAGGCATGGCGGGTGAGGTTGAAAGAATCGGCAGACGTGAGAAAATGGCTTCGAGCTCGTCGATGTCTTCGCTTACGAAATTGACCGAGACAACTAGTCCAGTGGCATAGAGTGTTGGATGAGGTCAAGTAGATGGTAGATATTTCGCGTACGAGTCGTCGATAACAGGGATCTCGATGCCTTTTGAAAATGTGTGATGTATTATGAAAGCTAGGCATTAGTCATGTTAAAGATTTTAGGGTATAAGTTAAAGAAGCACGAGGTGACAGCCACCGGTACGCCAATCTCCTTAGCCAGAGGATCCGTATGCTCTCGAAGATATTGGCAGTATTAGTGTGGAAGCATCACGTCCCCATTACTTGAATCTGAGTTGGATTGATAGCTCGCTCAAGAGTTGTTGGTCGATTACCTAATCAACTCAAAGATTCCAGACAGACAACCCAATTCTGCTTTGGTTCAAACTTCAGCAAGCGAACTCAGTTGATGCATTTAGTGAGCCAAGATAAATTATACACTTGCATGGAGGTCCATCGGAGCTACAGCTGCGGTTTTATGCTTGCTGTCAGAAGGATGTGGCACCCACCATGACCAGGATGCTAGACGGAAGTCGAAACTGTTACGGTGTTCAGAGCAAAGGGTTAAAAAAATCCCAACAATGAGGACAATCCGAACTGCTATCTACTGGGAAGCTAGGATACTATAAACCAATCCAGAAGCGCCATCCATACGCGCGTGGTAGCGAGCGTAGCTATGAATAACCAACAGGGCGCATCGGTGTATCAAATTCCCTTTGCGCTTAGGTGGCGCGGGTCGTCCCGCGCGCACTCACAGCCTCGCCGTAATAGAAATTCCTCAGGATTTCTACCTCTATAGAGAAAGTTTTCCCTGAGACGGATCATTGTCTTGTTCATGCTTAAGGGCATGGTTTGCTGACGTTGTCCTGGCGATTGCGGTTAGACTGAGGTAGTGTGGAGAAGGTTTCGAGCCTCACCTCACATAGATTTAGACATCTACATTCACCTTTTAATCAGAGTTGAGTGTACATATTTGTATTTGATCTACGTTCCGCTTTATTCCTCGGAGGTTCACCTCTCCGACACTTGCCAATTCAGCCGGGGACGTTGCGTACAGATGATTTATACATGATTCAGGTCGCCGTAGGGACGCATGACGGAAGGTTGAAATCATGTTTATCGCGGTATTTGTTCGTCTCGCTACCGAAGAAGCAGCACAACCTTACAGATGTTTTCGTGTGCATGTGTGTTACAAATTATAAAAACCAATGAGTACTCAACCACCTCGGTCTCCAACGCGGAGCCTTCCGCGGCGACCTGCATAACCGTACCAGTTAGGTTTAAGTCCCACTTTTTTGATTTATGCATGATTCTCGGGCCGAGCCGTTCCACAAACCTTACGGATTGTCGAAGACACACAGTATTGCATCATCATCAACAACTCTAAACAACTGCGTTCGCAAACATCATCAGAAAATTAGCCAACCAGTATTCCAGTTTCCCGCGAATTCTCAAGTCAACAACCAGTAAGTTCCGGAGTCTCTCTTGCTCTGCATCTGAACTCCTCTGCGCAGGATGCGGCGATGCCAAGCAAATAGGGTTAACAGCTTGTCGCCGGGCTGCTTTCGACTCTCTAGAAGAAGAAAAATGAGGCCAGCCTCAACTAAATTCGCAAAGGACAAGCGGAGTATCGCCTTACCGTTTACTGTCCGCGCGGCCGTCACCTTCCCGTCACCCGCCACTTCGGCGTTGGCGACCAGTCCCATCCACTATCAAGCGATTGGGATGCATCTTGTCAAGTTCGCCAACAACTCTGTTGCTTGTGGGTTGCCATCACCTTTGCTGTGGCTCGCTCTCGCCTTTGGGCGAGTTGTGGTTTTATTAATCCGACTCGAGGACTAAAGCCTAAGGAGAGGCGGACCACGCCTGCCTGGGCAGCCAGCAAGCGTCTGGCAATCCCAGTGTGGAGCGAAAGTTCCAGCACACTGCGGCGTGTGTCAGATGGCCAGTTCAACTGTGACTGGTCGCATTTCTGGTTTTGTCTTGGTGAGTTGTAACCTTTCTTGCTTCTTAGATTGTTGTGTTGTTTTTGATGGCCGAGGTATGTATCCATCCTCTATGGTGTATTGACAGCAGGAATCTTTAGACCATGTAAATGAAATACATAGCTATGATATGTACATCTTTCCCCATGTTGCTGTCAGAATACATCTTTCTGGAGATAGAGCTCCGGCTCAGCGAGAATATAAGCTCCTCTTCGGAGATACGAAGTTGTAGGCTAAAGTTTTTGTTCTGTCTATGTACAGCAAATAGTATACAAATTTCACCATCAGTTTTGGGCAAAGAATTGTTGTGCCAAATCTTGCCCAATCCTTTGTATCCTCAATCGGGTGATGTAGGGCTGGTCCCCGTCACAAATCATGTTCAGATGCAGAGGCTGATTCCCGCATATCGTAGTTTCATGCATGTTTCTTCTCATCATGCACGTAGTGCATCGTCCCCTCCGGGATTCATCTCTGGCCTAGTATTTAGCTGAGTCATTCCCCCGAAGAGAGAGGGGGATGCACCCCTATATTCGTTCACGTCATTGTTCCCCTTACTTTCATTGTATCCTCGGCTAGTTCTTTGCTTAGCCCGAGCTCGCTGCCATAGCTGCCATAGCTGCCATAACTGTCTTCTGCGCCAGGCAGAGCCGCTCTGGTCGTGTTGCCGTCCTCGGTAACTTTGTACTTTTGGCAGAAGCATTTGTGGGCTTTGCAGAGGGATTGAATGAGTCTGAAAAATCATATCTTGCTGTTCGCCGGGTGTTGAGTGTGAGATAGTAGCATTGTACAAAAATGGAGCAAAATCTCTTAGGTGTCTGGGACAGAAATGTCTTCCGCACGCCCTATGCGGCACAGATAACTTCACTGGAGTAAACATAGCGACTAGGCGAAAACACATAATTTGAATGCATCCATTGCTTGGGCTTCAATTGGATAGTCTGGGCGAGAGAGAAAATTCGGGGATTAACCTAGTACCATGTTGGCAATGATGCTTTGACAACGGCCATAGAGAATTTAAACATCATGCCACGCGGGGATCGGGACGAATGGAATTATATGTCAGACCTCTTGACACGAGTTGGATTATCCAGACTTTTCTCCATAATCTATTGATGGATAGCATTCGAATGACAGTACGTGCACAACACTTATCGTTACACAATAGCAACGCATGAAAGTGGAACTGACTTGACATAACACGTTCAGAGGTCATATTCATGAATACGACGCGACGTGACGCCCCCACGTCGACTTGCTTCTATTTGTTCCGCTTCCGCCTCTTCCACCTCTTCCACCACATCCCGTCTCGGAAACACTTCAGCTCATCATGTCCAGCTGCACTGATCCAACTGCTGCCATGCGCGGATCCCACGAGGACATCGCGAAGGCAGTCGGTAAAAAGGCCCTGTTGGAGCTCGCTGCTGAAGCCAGAGCTTCGCGTGTTCCGGGTGAGCCTGTGCCTCCCGTATTGCAGTAATTACTCCCCTCACAATGGGCCCCAAATATTACTTCCAATTCTAACGAGACCTTTTCTAGTAATGTGGTCGGCACCGTGGACCTCGACATCATTATTAAGCTCCAGACGGTGGGTGAGAGGGCCATCAATGTGGAATACAATCCGAAACGCTTCACTGCGGCGAGGATCCGCCTCCGTGAGCCGAAATCCTGCACGTCAGTCTTTCCCAATGGCATGCTGGTTGTGGCTGGAGCAACGTCCCGCGCGAACTGTCGTCTTGCTGCGCGTAAGATTGCGCGCATGATGCAAAAGATCGGGTTTAAGCCACGTTTTTTGGGCTTCAAGGTCACCAACATGGTAGCGAATGCCCATCTGGGCTACCGAGTTCATCTGCATGCACTGAAGGTCTCTCTGGAATTGGATGAGCATGTCTCGATGTGCTTCTTTGAACCTGAGTTGTGCTGTGCCCTGACATACCGACTCGACAAGCTTTCAGTGGCCGTGTATGCCACTGGAAGTGTGGTGTTCGGTGGCGCCACCTCTGAAGATGGTATGGATGAAGCTTATAAGCATATTACCAGTGTTGCTCATTTTTTTCGCCTCGGGGAGGCCACAGATACCCAGCAATATTAATGGTCGCGGTCAGGAGATAGCGTGTTCGACACAGGATAACGGCCCATCGGTACAAGGTGTTCTTAAGGCATGGCGGGACTGGGTAAGCTAGAGCTCTCATGCTAGCTGGGCGTAGAAGTGTATACAATCTACAGACTAACTATTCTATTCATGAAAGTTCTCTTTCCACTGATCCTGTATCGATTAACACTTGGGCCGTGCCCTTCTCGGAAAATTACATACTCTAATATCTTCAGTTTGCGTCTCAAGGACTGAAGCCTTAGGGTCTCAGCTAAGTGAGGAAGACGATGCATGTGTTTAGTAAGTGACTAATGGAGTGCTATCTTATGGCAAAGCGCGTAGAAAGCTATAGAAAATGATAAACTGTAAACGAAACCCGCCAGCGTTCCTCAATGTTAGAGACCGAGGCGGGACCAAAAAAGAACTACCAAGTCAGTCAGATTCCAGACTCCAACAATTATGCACCCAGAGATGTCGTGGACAATTCGTGCAGCTTGGAAGACTAAAAGCAAATAGATTGCATCTAATGCGCATCTCCTTCATGTGCTTATGCCTGCCCCGCTACTAACAGGAACTCGTGTGCACAATTCCAATGAGTGGAATCTTCAGATCAAATGTCCAGGCAAGCAATTGAGTTTGCACATACAAATGTCTTACAAATGTAAAGTGTATAGTCTTGTACATAGAGGCTACATGTGGACTGCCCTTTCCTGTATAGAATATACACAAGGCTCAAGAGGAACCATCCCGCCCACAGCTCTGGATATGGCCACTTTACTTAGCCCGTGAGTCTCTTGAACGGCTTGTATCATCGGCAGAGCTGGACACTTTTACATGGCTTATGAGGATCGGACGGATGAAGTCCAGCGCACGATCAATGTCTTCTTGGGACTTGGCTCCAGTAAAAACAATATTGCCGTTATCAAAAATTACCAGCGTCATCTTCGGATCGAAGATTTTGAAGGTCATTCCTGGAAATAGTTCGGTTTCGTAAATTGTCTGCGCCCCATACTTACCAATGTTCAGCTTATTCAGATCAAGCCTAACTCCTAGAGAGCAAGCAGCAACTACGTTGTTAAGTTCGTACTTGTATAGACGAACCTTGTAGCCTATCCGCTGTAGGGATCGGGCGAACTTGCGTGCGGCGAGCTTGTTGTCCTTTGGCGAAGAGCAGCCCATTACGTTCATGATGCCGGTAGAGAACAGAAGGGCGGTCGCTGGCGGATTACGAAGACGCAGGATTGCTGCAGGAAATCTTTTGGGATTATATTCCACATTCCACACATTTTGTGCTACTTTGTGGAGGTCCAGGATGACATCCAGATCAACGCGAGCGGTGGTGTTTCTGGGGCGAAACATCAGTATTATGATAAGGGTATCTGAAGTCACTGAACTTACGTGATGTAGGGTGCCGAGAGGTCCTTTGAGGGGTCCAGTGATTCCAGTGCACGCTTGGCCTCAGCGAGACATTTTCTGTGTGACTTCTCCATTGGCGCTGATAATATCTTCTGGCAGCAAGTCTTCTGGGTGCAGCTTCAGGATCGTATGATGTGTTCAGCAAATGTTCAACGCTCCTGTATCAGTGCCCCTGTTTGTGCCGGCCTTGACGTAAGGCTCACATCCCCAGCATACTGCCATCATAAGGTGGTCCGAGCACTTATTGATTTTGCATGCACACTGGGAAAGCATGTGAAGTATGCTACATCAAAACAAAACTCTGCCCAGGGTCCGCAATATGATCAGATCTATTCGACCGATCCAATACTGAAAAGAGGGGTTCGGACATTGCCTCAGACTGCAATAAAGGCTAGTCCATGAGAAGGGCACGTTTGAGAATATATAAATCCTGTTTACTAGTAGTAGAGCTGGATTGGCCCCAACTTGGGGTTGCGAGCCGCTGTGGTGGAGAACTTCTCCCAGCTGGTGAGTTTGGTCGAAGTGTTCTTGTTTGCAAGTTTTCACGAACAAGTAAATGACACAGCCAACCCCGCATCAACGATACACAGTTACCTAGCAAACCGCCCAGAAGCATCCGCCTGGTTCTGATGGGCCCGAAGTTACACAGCTGCAATAATCATCATTCATGTGGAACTGGCTATGGAGTATCAAATACTCCAACCCGCAAAAGAGCAGTTTATTCTACTTACGTCATTGGTTGGTTTCATGCATGCACGCCACTTTTACCCCACATTATCAGACCTCAGCCGCACGGCTCACAACCTCCCAATCTTCTTAAGTATAGCTTTCTCACACCTTTAACGGTGCCCAGCATGCCCGAATGGCTGAGGCGATTGAAATCGAAGAATAAATCGCAAATCTTGAATGTACAATCGTCCACTTTCAAAGTTTCCACGTCACATACCTCGGCTTCAAGTTCGCAAACTTTATCACCTTCGCAGCTACATAATGCGCCGGTACAGACTCCAGCTCCAACAGTAGTTTCGGGGAACCCTTTTCGAGATAAAAGCCAATTGATGCTTGACGCCCTTGCCAGTCTTCCCGCCGACGACCGCAAATTTGTGCAAGAGCTACTCGGTCCAAACAGTGACGTTGTGAGAGACGTAGCGGTAGTGATGGCCCTGAGGGGGCGAAATCAAACTAAAAGGTCCGATCAGTATATTGTCGGGATGCAGAAAATGGCTTGCCAGATGATGCAATTTGCGCCGGTACTTGACGTCGTGACGAATCTGAAACCGGAAGCTCTTAGTTTGCCGTGGGCCGGTGTTCGCTCTCTATTGATGGTAAGCAGCAAGTCCATAATTGTAATTCTTGGTAACATCATCTTTATAGGTGGCACAAAAGGTTTACGAGCACAGTGAGTCGCTTATGAAGGGAATCGAAACTGCGCTAGACACAAGCTACCTCATAAACGCATACTTTGACATATACAGCCAATTCAATGATACGGCCACGGTTCGGCATTTGTATGACAATATTGTCAGACTATACAGCCTCATTTTGAAATTTTTGGCGCATGCCCATAACACATGCGACATGAACAGCATGGAACGAATGGTACACTCCTTAACAGGTGTGGTTATACCAAGCTTCAAAACTGATCACGACGAAATACTGAAGACTGTTGAATCACATGCAAAGCTTTGCAATCTCGAAGTGTCCGAGGAGCAGCGGGCTTGGGTTGACAAGCAACTGGAAGCGCTAAATAAGGCCCAAAAAGAGATCAATGATGGAGTCAAGAGCGTGCAGCGAACGCTGGATCTAAATGCTCTCCCGGTAGCTCCTGGGGCGGCTTATGACTCAATAGACTACCATAATGGTGACCAAATTGGCGAATTACAATTGTGCCTGGACGGTACCCGAGTCCATATCAAACAGAGGATACTAGATTGGGCCACCACTTCCAATGACCAAAGGGTATTCTGGCTGTCTGGAAAAGCAGGGACGGGTAAATCCACGATTGCTCGAACCATTGCGCATGAGCTAGGGGAACAGGGGTTCTTAGTAGGGAGCTTCTTTTTCAAGCGCGATCGCGGTGAACTGAGCCGTGCGCGTAGTCTCTTTCCTACCATAACCCGTCAAATGGCGAATTTCATACCCAGCATTGCCCATAAAATTGCTGCCGCCTCTCACGGATCACCTCCTGTTAATGAAAGGCCATTGACAAGTCAATTCGACACGCTTATTAAAGAGCCCCTTTCGGGGTACAGCACTGGTCTTGCGACAGATGTCAGGGTGATTGTTATCGATGCCCTCGATGAGTGTGAGGACTGGAGAGCGATAGATCACGCCATGACCCTATGGCCGAGACTTATTGCCCATACCTCAATGAACTTGAGAGTGTTTGTGACGAGTCGGTCGGATGATAAGATCGGAAGTAAGCTCGGCCAATTAGGACCTCATGATCTCCAGCACGAGAAACTTGAAAGCTTGCAGACGAGCACTATCAAGAAAGACTTGACCATATACTGTCTTGACGAACTCAGGAAGCTTCGTGAAGAAAGCAAGCACGAGTTGAGCTACGATGAACTGGGAGATTCCTGGCCAGGAGAAGAAGTTGTCAATAAACTCGTTGAGATATCTCACCCACTGTTCATTGCGGCTTCCACAATATTCAGGGATATAAGCAACAGTCCACGAAGACGAGTACGGCAATGGGTCGACCAGCTCAGTTTCACCGGTTCGAGAGCGCTTACCGAGATTTACTTGGACATCTTGAATCGAGCTGCTAGACACAACGAGGAGTGGGCTGATCAATTTCACCAAGTAATAAAGCCGATTGCTCTATTACACTTCCCGCTCACCATTCCGGCACTTACAGATTTGCTGGGAGACGGAGACAACATGGCTGTTCCTAACGCTCTCAAACCTTTGAGTTCGGTAATCGAATTTCCAAGTGGCAAAGATCTGAAAGCGGGCTCACGGGCTACAGTTCGGATATACCATGAATCGTTTCGAGCCTCTCTGGTGGATCCAACTCTCAAGGGCAAATCTCCGTTTTGGATTGAGAAAGGAGAGACACACGCTACCCTCCTGAACAAGTGTATTGGCTTGCTCAAAAACAAGCTTAGCCGCGATGTGTGCAAGCAGCAAGATCTTGGAACGGAGCGCAAATTCGTGTCAGTCGAACATGTCTCCGAGCACATCCCAGAGTCGGTACAGTATGCTTGCCGCAACTGGGTCCACCATGTAGTTCATAGCAGTCAGACAATACAAGACGGTGGACAAGTGGATCGTTTCCTTCGTGAATTTTTCCTTGTTTGGACAGAGGCAATGGCTTGGCTGGACGAGCTCGGGGAGATGGTTCTAAGCCTCAAACAATTGCAAAAGGTCATAGACGTAAGTATTGTTTTCGTTGTCGGTTGGAGAGAGTGTAACTAATTCTTTTCAGACAAATTTCTCGCGGGGAGTGCAATATTTTGTCGCCGATGCTTTGAGATGGATTTCAGCACATCGAATCTTGATCAGCGACACACCACTCCAAACATATCTCTCGGCATTAGCCTTTGCGCCAAGCAACAGCACCGTGCGAAACACCTTTAAACATGAAGTGGAAGCCCTCTTGCAAGTCTGGCCACCAGTAACCAGAGATTGGGGCCCCGTATTACAAACGCTTAAAGGGCATACACGTTGGGTATCGGTGATAGCACCGTCGATGGACGGCAAAAGGCTTCTGACCACCGCTTTGGATAAAACGGTACGTCTATGGGATGTTGAAAGCGGTACCGAGGAAGAGTTGATGGAATTTAACTCAGAATGCACCTTTTCAGTTCCCACTGAAGAAGGTTTTGCAATTATTGCCGAGTTGCGCGGAGGGTATTCGAGATGGAGATTGGAAGAAGACGTCAGACGCATCGATTTAAAGCTTCCTGGCGTTGCAAAATGCGTTTCTGTCTCTCCAAGTGGCCGATTTGCTGCATGGGGCCTCGATATGGGGGGAACCTATCTGTGGGACGGCGACATTGAGGCCGGAGAGTTGCTTGAGGTCCAACCCTCTCCAGTGCGGTGCATGGCATTCTCATCCGACAACGAGACATTAGTGTCCGGGTCTTCCGATATCTGGAAATGGAACGCAAAATCTGGGCATAAAAAGATTTGCCACGTGGATGCAGACATTTATCACCTCGCCATTTCGCCGAACAACGTTTATGTGGTCTTTTGGTCCAATGGCGCATTACGTGTTTTTTGTCATATTACCCAAGAGATTGATCAGATCATGCGAGTGGCACTGGGTGGGCTTCACTTTTCAACGGTTACTCCAGATAGTCAAAAGGTTTTGTTCTCGAACGAGCAAGACCTCTTCCTGTACGACTTTGGAACCAGATCTGCACCGACAAAACTGTCCTTAACAGGCTATTCCCTCATGGAATTGATATTTTCGCCTGATGGGAGAACAATCTGGGCTGGGGATATCCTTGGATCGGTGATTCAAATGGACGCAGAATTGGTGATGAAAAGTCAGCAGCAAGGTACTGGCACCGCTACTGTCGCAATGTCAGCGGATGGCAAAACACTCGCCTCATTGTCTCGGTATAATCAGCTCAGTCTTTGGAACACTGAAGCGCAGATCTGCAAACAGCGATTATCAGATGAGCGACTCGTCAACTTTCCTGCATCTCGAAGCCTCCTCTTGATCTCATCAGATTGTTCGTTGGTAGTTGTGGCGTGCCTAAACTATACCCCGGGCAACGCGTTGATGATATGGAATATCAAACTCAATGAACTGAGAGGGCTGAGACACAAAGCGGACAATATTTCTGCTATTGTGATCGCCCCAGATAGCAAGACTCTCCTTTGTGGTTTGCACAACGGTCAGATCTGGATCTATGACTTGAAAGGGGGCGTCCGGCAGAAGATAGTTGATGCGCATACGGACAGGATCAGAGAGATCGTGTTTCATCCAGAAGGGCAAGGTTTTGCGTCGTTATCAAACGACAAAACGATCAAAATTTGGACTCCTCGTTCGCAAACACCATTGGTGCTAAGCGACAAGCTCTGGGTGCATAGGGCATGTTTCTCGGCAGACGGTCATATGCTCTATACTCTACACAATAGCATTGTTGTCTCCGAATGGGACATCAAAAGGACTTGTAAGGTGCGAGAACTTGACAAGAAGATCAAGTATGATTGTTCTGGTTCCTTATTCCTGAATGGCAGCTTCGTGCATGCCAACTTCCTGCATTTCTTGCACATGTTAGACGCCGATAAAGGCAATCAAGTTGAGACGCAGGCAGATATGTCGGGATCAACCGAAGCCCCTTCAGTGTTTGGAAACCGCCAAGTTTGGGCCTTGCAATCATTTCGCTACGATCAAGTGTGGATTACTGTTAATGGTCGGAAGATGCTCAAGCTCCCTGTTCAGCTGATTCAAGTCAATTGGGTTTCATGCGGGCGAACAATGGCAATTCCCAACAATGAGACAGGATTTACAGTATTAAATTTCACACGCAAGGTCTCTTTGTAGGGCAAAGTTGTCAATATGCCGGAACTGGCTTGAGATTCCCGCCAAGAGAACTACTTTGTGGTAGGATATTCATTGGCGATGTATATCATATTGAGTTGTCTTTTTAACAGGACGTATTGCACTGTGCTTTAATAGAATACTTCCACGACATCATATCATCCTTCTCCTTTTACTTCATGCACCGCATCATCATTGGCCTTGACTGTACCCGCAAGCCCATATCTTCGTATTTCTGAAGCGGCCTGGGTCCCCAATACCAGTGTCGCTGGACAGTGCGAATGGCTATGTGTGTAACTGGCTCTCCACGAGGGGACGTCAGAATAGACATTATGTACCGGTGGGCTGGTGACGTCACGTCATACACTAGCAGAGCGCATTCACCATGTCACATATGACATGACCCTGAGGGAAAAACTTTGTGAGGGAAAAACCTAGGGTGCAACTGGTAGTGTATGAGGTATCGCTGACTTGCTATGCAAGTGCCCCGCATATGCGCTAGCGGCGATGCTTGAATCCAACAAAAGTATGAGATTATTTGGTAGGCAATGGTGTGTGAGGCACATGTATGTGTATGTAGGTGTGTTGAGGTCATGTGAAGCGCGGAACTTCACCTCACACTAACATAAGTCTAGCCGCATTTACCGAGACCACGTCACCGAGCACGCACAGAGCATGAACGGCACCGTGCCTCGTCCCAGGGATAACTTCCTCCTGTGGAGGTAAAAACCCTGAGAAGCATCGACCTCTATCTAAGCTCGCAGATGTGACCCAGCTGTATTCTATATGAGAGGGTTTGTCGTCTTACAAAAAGACCTTTATCACTTTCGTTCTTCAGGAGCCAGTTGCTTGGCTCTGTGACAAGGCGGAATCACCTTAACAATGTCGCCTTCCTTGGCGGCTCAACATCTTGTGATAAGAAGTGCGCTGCTTGCCCGAGTAGCCGGCAAGTAAAAGTCAATTCCGTGCGAGACGCAAGCCTCGATCCACAGACCTGCGCAGGTAAACCCGAACAACTAGGTGGCTGGTTGGCGTGAGGTCGCTTCTGCCTTAGTAAGTCCATCATTTGCTATTTTTTCAGGCAAGTAGGTTGTTGGACTCATCAACGGAGGTACGTTTGTTTTTTCACCGCTGGAATACTGGCAACATGGGGCTGCTACTGTACCCTGGAAGAGAATTGCTTAGAGGACTATAAAGGATTGGGGGAAGATTGATAGCTTAGACGAATGCAAGAGAAGAGCGAGGGCAACCTATGTCGTCAATGTAATGCTTGTGGTATGGACCCTCTCTTTGTTGTATCCCATTGCAAGCCTAATCTAAACGAGTCGTATCCGCGCAGCAGTAAGCAGGCATATCCCAGACTCATATATACCTTGACTCAATCCGTCAAGCCTCTTCACCAGAAAAGAAGAAAAAGACAACTTACCTAGTCAACAGCAAACTCACCTACCAGTCGCCTTGTACATGATGGCGCTTCTGCCTGTATGCCAGCGCTTCCGCGCCGTACGGAATTGAAAAAAAAAAAAAAAAAAAAAAAAAAACACCTGCTGGCTCCCCAGCCAGATGCAGCTCAGCCTGTCATCAATCTTGAATCCTCGAGGCCAAAGCTTAGAATGTGGTAGCCAATGCTTACCGCCGGCGAGCACTGTTCCCCGGAAGAGTGAAAAGAGCACCTGAAACGTGGGCGCAAATGCCAAAGTTTGGCGCATCCCAACCAGCGTGAAACTGGATGGGACGAGTCACTGCCCCCTGGAGAGGGCGTGTGGCGAGAGGTTTCGGCCCTGCAAGCATCCACTGGATGCCGCAAGTAACTCTGTTAGTCAATCGGGTGTGTGTAGGCTGTTGACTCGTAGGAAGCCTGGCGACAAGGCTTTCATGTCGTTCTTGTCTCTTTGAAGTGCCATGATGCACGCAAACCATGGAAATCTTGATGGTATACTAACCTTGTGGGACGCTCTTGGTTGCTTTTTGTCAGAAGGGTCTTGATGGGCGAATTTTCAGGGTTTGATGGCCGGGACGGTGCTATGCGGGAAGCTATGAATATTGTCAGCGTTGACTCTTTGAATAGTTTTTGAGGCCACTGGGAGGCACAACCGTGTGTTGCCACTTTGGTAGCGTTGAGGCCAAACTCTGTAACACAACGCTCTGTGTGCATTATACACCGATCGGAAAAGTGGGAGGCCGCCAAATGGCCTGAGCTTTTCCCCACCGACATTGTGGGTACCCCACCCACACAAACACGCACACTTGCGAATTCTTTTTGCACACCAAACCTAGCACCAAGCAAAACCGCTCTCGTTGAAGCACTATAAGGACTCGAACTGACATCTGTACTAGTTACTCGCACATTCCCCCGAAACTGTCAAGTTAATGCCGTCGCCGCGCGGACACGGCAGCTCGAAAATACCAGAGAGACTCCGCAGCGTATATCCAGTCGCAACCAACTCTTTTAAAACTCCACTCACCTTTATGAGATCAAGCGGAGTATCCGCACGGTCTTTTATAACCGGCTAACCGACACCTCCTACCGCTCGTCTTCTCTGACGAAGCGGCTTGTCCCATCCGGTTCTAGCCGGTTAGGATGCGGACCATGGCCTGGACTCACTTGCCGGCTCGACTTTGGATGTTCGGGTCGGCTTCACAGTGTATCCACAGTCTCGGTCACCCAGTTCTTGTCTGCACATGGGAACTGCAAACGCTCACTCAAGTCCCGTTTCGATAAAGTCATATGCACTGACGAGGGACGGCCTGCACTCGCCTGGGCTGCCAGCAAATTGCCACGACAAGATTGTACAGGATCCACATCCTGCCTTATAGCCTCCAAGGACTACGCCAACAATGCTTGAAGGGGACTAGTTGAGGTGGGATTGGTGACAAGGTGAGTTATAAGATTTTCCTTGAGGGTTTGCTGGGTTTCTGAGTGTTGGTTGAAAGGGTTCCTGCTGGGTGCAGATGAGGCAAGTGTTGAATCAGTTATTTGGGGTGACTCAGTGTTAGACCTTGTTCATCGCCACTCCAACGGTTAGCATTTGTATGATCAATGGCATCTGTAGAATTAGCATATTACACACTTTCGATCACGGGTCTCACATCCTTTAGCCTGGAGGCTCCCCTATCGTGCCCATTGAAGGCCTGTTTTCCCCGTTTTCAACTACCAATATTCTGGCCCTCCACAGCGTTACATGCATGATTGAGATACACTACCCATCACCTTCCTTGGGTGAATCCACTTCCGATACAACACCACCAACCCTTTCCTCTTTATTACTGTCCTTCCAAAACCCCTCCCAATTGAACCTCAAACACTCATCCCCCCAACTCCACCACCCCTCGACAAGACACCTCGCAAAAGCCTCCAGAACCCTACCTCCCTCCCTCCCAATCCAAAGCCCAACCAACTCCCTGAGACACGGCTTCCGCGAATGCAAATCAGGTACAGCGGCAATAACCCTCCTGCGAAGCATCGCTACCCTCTCCCTCTTCGCCACAAGCAAAACCTCAAACGGCCTCCTCCACATGCCCTGCAGCGGGGTGACACACTCCCCCTTGGCCGTAGTCTTCACCCAAACAACCTCTTCAGCGTGCGCTACACCTTACAGTGGAAACAAGATATCTAGCACCAGACGTCTGATCGAAGGTTTATTCGTGATCCACACAGCTACCGACCCGTCAGTGGTGAGGAGGTCTTCGAGGCGAAGTGAGCGGAGGAGATTATCTACTTCAAGAAGCGTACGCGGGACGGAATACATCCTTGCAGCCGATTTATGGCTCCTGCGGACGGAGCGGCTGGGCCAGGGTGGGTCGAGGATTATGAGGTCGAATTTTTGGCCAGAGGCAAAGGCATGAAAGAGTGTCGTTTCGCGACAGTCTGAGAGGGAGATTTTTGAGGATGGGGGGAGGATGTACACGCCTCGATTCTTGACGGAAAAGAGTTCGCCTGTGGAAGGGGTGATGTGGGTGAGAGGAAGAGGGGGAAGGGGAGGTTCGAGAGTAGAATGAGGGCGTTTGAGGCTCGAGGCCCATCGCGGTGCACACCAATCTCCTTGATGGGATTCGTGGATGGTGTTTAGTGCATGGGAGATTAGGGCGATGTGGTCTTGTGCGAGGCTTTCGTCTTCACCTGCGTTCGCTGCGAGGGTTGCTAGTTTCTGCTTTGCGGAGGGAGTTTTGGGCTCGGTAGAAGGATAGGGAGCTTCGAGAGGAGAAGATGAGAGGAGAGTACAGTTGCGGCCTTGGGCTGAGGCGATTGAGAGCGGGATGTCGAGCAAAATTATGGATGAGTCTGGGGTTTGGAAGAGAATTGGATTTGACATTTTCTTTTTTCTCTTACAATGGCAACGGCCTCTGAAAACTCCGCAGTGACCAGGACTAAGACGGCGGTCAAGTTTCTTGTTGACCCGAACGATAAGACAAGAGCGCGCCCTGAGAAGTTCCGTACGCGGACGTTTTTGCGCGGACTGCGGTACCTGGGGCTTTTCCTCTTCTGGAGAGCGGTGAGATATGTCAAGTATGCGGCTATCGGCGCAATCGCAGCTGCAGTGGGGGGTACGGTAATCGGTTCTATGGTGAGCGGTGCGGCCTTTCTGTTGGCGCCCACCGGCGTTGTTGGCGGAGCAGGAATGGGACTGTTATGGGCTTTTGCAAAATTCGGATGGCACAGGGCCAAGAGACAGATGAAAAGGGCTGAAAGAGGCGAACACGTTGACCCAAAGCAAGACGAGATGGCGGATGCTGAGGGCCTGCCTGAATCTACTCAAACTACCGAAAGACAAATGCCCATGGATCCGTGGTAGAGTTCTGCGCCAAGCTTCCACATTACGCACAGCAGAACATTTCTTCATCATTACGGACAAGAGAAAACGCCTCGGCATGCTACCTGTTCCCCCGTCCTCCTTTGCATCCCGACGTAAAATTACCCAGTTTCAAATCACAGGATTTTGCAATTGCTTCTCTTCTTCTTTTTCGCTGCGAAACCACCCGTCTGTGCGCCTCCAGCACTGGCTGTGCGCCGGTGTTTGTCATCTGCAATCTGTTCAGGACCGCGCACAGCAATGTCAATAGCCGTGTCGAAGATCTCGTGCACGCCGTTCATCTCTTTGGACGAACACTCCATGTACATGGCACCCATTTTGTCAGCCACGCTGCGGCCTTGTTGCTGCGTGATGGGTGTGAGACCTTGCGCCTTAAGCAGCTCAATGCATGTACGCTTGTGGCGTAGGTCCGATTTCAGCCCGCAGAGGATGATGGGCGTGGTGGGACAGAAATGCAGAACTTCTGGGTACCACTAAACAGTTAGCATGCGGCCGATCGGAGTTTCAACTTTCCGTACCTTGTCCAGCACATTGTCCAGCGAATTGGGACAGTCAATGGCAAAGCACACAAAGAGCAAGTCTGTCTCGGGGTAGGAGAGCGGCCGCAGGCGGTCATATTCTTCCTGGCCTGCAGTATCCCACAACGCCAGCTCTACACCCTTTCCAGACGGCTTATGCTCGACGTTGGTGATATAATTCTCAAACACTGTCGGCACATATCTCTGCGCAGGAGTCAGAGGTTGCTGGAAAATTATTGGAATAAAAACACACCTCTGGGAAATAGCCCTGGCTGTAGCTGATCAGGAGACATGTCTTTCCGCAGCCGCCATCGCCGACAACGACAAACTTCTTGCTGTATTCCGGCGGAGCCGTAATGTGTGTGCGCGCGCCGCTAGACGCCGTGGTGCTGGCTGTGCCGTCGCTGCCGCGGGTTGAGCGGCGGTTGTAACTGTTGTCGCGCACGACGTAGGTTCTGCTACTGCTGTTCTTGCGCCGCGGATTGCTGTGGTGGCCGTCGTGATTTTCCACGGCAGAAACGGACTGCATCGTGCGAATTAAACAATGCTGGTCTAACTCAGTCTGGAAGCAACTGTAGCTGGAAATGTGGATGCGTGTGAAGGCGCAGCAGAAACAACACAAAAGATGTGCGACAAGGGCAACAGGCCTGTTGGCGCAGCAACGGCCATCGGGTCACCCTTCGGTCGCGTCTGCAGGTCCCATTGGCCCTGACGTCAACGCAATATACTATTTTCGGCCCATGACGCGTGTGATGGCTGTCACTCGGCCGGGGTGTTTTGTTTGCCAGGGTCAACATCAACCACACTGTACGCTGAGCCCCGATTCCACCCGTGTTCTGCATCCAGGTGACATTACCAGATGTTCGACATGTGAACACGTCGCAATCTTACACCGTTAGATTGACAAGGTGTCAAAGAGTCAGTCGTTGAGCTACGGCCAGTGTGACAGTTACACGGGAACGTAACCAAGATGTCGCCTCTAGTGAAATGACTCCTTGATCCTATAGTTACCTATATACCTACTATGCCGTTGTTTCAAATTGTGCCTTCGGCTTCGTGCTGTTTTATATGTACCGCTGTGGATGCTTCAACAGGCAGCCATCCACGACTTTCTGCCCATCTTTCTCACTTGTTGCGATAACCAGTGAAGTAGCTCAGGCATTTCCATGCCCTCGCAATGACACCCTCCAACACTCATGAAGTTATGTACCTATCTGGTTGACAGTTCGCAATGTGTACCCTCTCGGTGGAAATACGCTAAGCCGAATCCAGTAGCCTGTTGCTCAAGATGAAACTTGACAGAGACCCCGGACCAGGCCTTGCGCTAGTGGCCGCTAAAAGCCGACTACCAAGACAGAATTTGCATGTGAGCGTTCACAATTTATCCGCTGCACCCGATGCTGTTGCTAGAGTAAAACGAGTTCGAAGCTGATCCTGCTTCGATCATACAGCAGGATGAGTGCGATAAGCATGTCTACGGAAAAGAAAGAAACCATCCCAGACGCAGGGGTCCGAGCTCTGACTCACTACCAACGAAGAATGCCGCCATGGCGATTCGAGCTTCGACGCTCATTAATTCCCCTGGTTCGATGGGAGACTCCGTACATTGCCAAGTTCCAGGCGACATGTCGCACTTCTGTTCTCGACGCGTATTTTGCATTCACCGCCAACCTTGGAACTCATACTTTCTTCATGACAGCCCTACCGATATGCTACTGGTGCGGCTACCCCGACACCGGCCAGGCGCTGGTTCGAATGCTGGCGGCAGGAGTTTACTTGAGCGGCTTTTCCAAGGATCTGCTTTGCCTACCTAGGCCCCTCTCTCCTCCCCTGCAGAGAATCACCATGTCAGGGTCAGCAGCGCTGGAGTACGGCTTTCCTTCTACGCACACCACCAATGCCGTTTCTGTGGCGATATACAGTCTCTACAAACTTCACGTCTCACGGCCGAACTTGGACCATCATTTGTTCTTGTTCCTGAACGTTTTATGCTACCTCTATGCATTTTCCATCTCGATTGGACGGGTTTACTGCGGCATGCATGGCTTCTTTGATGTTGGAACTGGCGCTGCACTGGGAGCCCTGATCGGCTTAGCCTGCGTCGCCTGTGGTTCGGCCTTTGACTCATGGATTCTAACTTGCCGCTGGGTTGAGGTAGCCCTGGTCGTAGCCGCACTTGTAGTAGCAGTGCGCATTTACCCAGAGCCGGCAGACAGTTGCCCCTGCTTTGACGACAGCGTCTCTTTTCTGGGAGTTATGATAGGTACGGAAGTCGGTGCATGGCATTACGCCAAACACCTGACATGGACTCATATACAGTCGGATACCCCCTTGGCACAAGCATATTCCTTTGCAAATCAAAACCCTTTCAAGGTTACTACCCGTGTTGTGGGTGGCATCATGGTCGTCTTCGCATGGCGAGCCATTACCAAGCCATTGCTTTTGCGCTGGCTTCCTCCAATATTCCGCTTAGTTGATCAAGTTGGTGTTCGCCTGCCCCGTCGCCATTTCCTGCATGCAAGGGACTACACGAGCGTGCCGACATTGCGCAAGGATGATAACGTTCTACCTCCGGCTTCTGAGATTCCTGCCATGATATCTCAAATCACGTCCCCACGCAAACGAACCGTCTCTGTTGGGCCACAGTCGGAGGCGGATGCGCGTGAGTACGTTGCAAACCTCAGAGAGCGTCGCTCGAGAGGTCAGCCTGTTGCAGTAGGTTGGAAACAAGTAGGGAAGAAAGCCGAAGTCAACAATTCGGCTACTCTTGACACTGCGTCTCCTCTCGGGGAAAGAAGCTCCATCGTCAAGGGTGAGGTTGACCCTGCCATAATTCAGCAGGCAAGGGAACCAGACAACCCTGAGGTTGACGAAGACAGGGAAGTTTTCTCATTCCTCAAGAGGGCGCGCATTCGATATGATGCAGAGGTCATAACAAAGCTTATTGTCTACGCAGGCATAGGCTGGTTGGCAACCGAGGGCAATCCTGTCTGGTTCAGTTGGCTTGGACTTGTGTGACCGTAGTACGTATGATAATCCAAAAGCTATGTATCAATGATCACATTTGCTTCATGTGGACAGTCGTGGAGGTGATCAAACGTCAGCTTTCGACAGGACTCGAAAGGCCTAGATGATGCTAGATGAGTCCGGCGATGCGGTGTTGGGTGTGGGTTGACCCAAATAGGACTAGCCCATGCGGATCCGAAGATGCGCGTGATAACTCAAATAAGCCTAGCGCCAAGGCCTGCGCGTCGGCTTTTATTTGCGTTGCTCCGCCTTTCACCCACACTCTTCATCAACACTTGAATAACGCACATCATCATCCCGCTCTCAAGCTTCCAACAACACGCTCCACACGTGAAGCCACAACAACTGACCAATACGTCACGTCAGGCCCTTGCCCGGCCACCCCCACTTGACCCAGCGCGTCTTTAACCTCTGCCATCAACACACCCCCACCACTTACGCTCCACGCGACTCAACATGTCGGCAAACAAGCTCGATCAATCTCTCGACACCATCATGACGGACAGCAACAAGAAGAACTCGCGCCCCGGCTTCAAGCGCGGCGGTCGTCATGTTAAGAGCAAGGCGAACCGCAAGACGGCCGCAGCGCCCTCGGGCGGCGTGCGCAAGGCTTCCGCATCTGCTAAGGCCGCCCCCGCTAAGTTGGCCAAAACGCCGATTTCGGGCGAAAGCAGGATCATAGTCAGCAATCTGCCGCAGGACGTGAACGAGTCGCTCATCAAGGTACGTTGACGGACTTGGACCTTGGCCCGCACGTGCGCCATCATATGGAGACTGTACAATCACATTGGCTCCTTCCAAACCTTCCAAGAATGCGAGGTTTTCGTTCTTTTCAGCTGTGGCTCGCGTCTTCGGATCGGCCGCAAGTGGATGGTGGTCGGGCATCACAGGCTTGCCCTGCAAGTTGCACAAAGGTATCTTGAAAATGCCAAAAGACCAGTGAAAGCTGGTAGGGTCAGCAGCAGAGCCGGCGCCAGCGGTATTGTGGCGAACTTGCCATCTCTGTCATGGTAGGGGTGAAGACCTGCTTTATAAGCCACAGCGTGCTTCACCTTGGCAAAAGTGATTTACGATGGCGTGCATCTTGGAGTGTCCCGTCAAGCTTACCCAGAGGTCTTGCTGCTCGTCTCGGGTCTGGGTCTCATAGGCTGCTCTCGAGGACGTCTGTAACTACTTCTTGGCACTGGCCTGGATGCGGGTGGTGGTTGCTGGCTCTGCTGCTTGCCCCCTTTGTCGCGCATCGAGCTCTTGGCCAACGCCGATCCGGGAGACGCGAGCCTTTCGGCTTGGAACTAACATTGGTGGCGACTCGATGCGGGACGGTCGACTCGTTAAGATTCGAAACGGACTGACATTCGGTTGTTCAGGATTTCTTCAGCAAGGCCATTGGAAGTGTCAAGAAGGTGGCTGTCTCTTACGGACCAAATGGCCGCAGCCGCGGCGAAGCCACTGTGACTTTTGGCAAGCCGGATGCTGCCTCCCAGGCTCACAAGGACTATAACAACGTTGCTGTCGATGGCAAGCCCATGAAGGTGTGTTATGTCACAAGTATTGTCTCATGCAAATCCTAACACGATCAGATCGAAATCATCGGCGCCATGGCGCCGGCGCCCAAAGGTCTCGCCGATCGTATGAGGTAAGTCTATCCAATGGCAACGATGTTTGCCCCTAGTGACCGCGTGACAGCAAGCCCAAGGCCAACAACGCAAAGGGTCAGCCCAAGAACCCGACCAAGAAGAACGAAGGCGGTCGCAATGCCCGCAACCGCATGTCAGGACGTGGCGGCGGCCGCTCTAAGCCCAAGACAGCCGAGGAGCTGGATGCCGAGATGGTTGATTACTTCGGTGGCGAAAACACCAACAACGCGACTGCAGCGCCCACTGCGAACGCTAACGCTAACGCTAACGCTGGTGCTATCGGCGAGACGGAAATGGTCGAGGACGATGTGGTCCTTTGATGTGGAAGTGGGGAACAGTCATTCTTCCGGGTACAGAAAAGAAGTTGATATCCAGCCTAGCTTTCACTAGTGTCACGACGAACCCTCGGCTCAACGGTTGCCCCTCTTTACCCCGCATGTCAACGCCTATATCAAAGCCGTCAGTGCCCGCTGGGAGTCAGCAACCATGTCTGATCTCACCGTCGAACTCGAAACACCCGTCTCTGGCAAATGTATGTTTAATTAACCCATATAGCCACCTGGTGATGCTAACATTGGTTGTAGTCAGCCAGCCCATCGGCCTGTAAGCTTGTCGTGGAGCTGGGCATCGTTGAATCTAACGTCGTAGCTTCATCAACAATGAATTCGTAAAGGGCGCCGAAGGTAAGACGTTTGAGGTAATCAACCCCTCGAACGAAAAAGTCATATGTTCCGTGCACGAGGCCACGGAGAAGGATGTCGACACTGCTGTGGCGGCTGCCCGAAAGGCCTTTGAAGGCGAATGGTCCAAAGTGGCGCCGGCAGATCGTGGAAAGCTCCTGTGCAAGCTGGCCGACCTGTTCGAAAAGAACCAGGACCTGTTGGCGTCGATAGAGTCGCTTGACAATGGCAAGGCCATCAGCATGTCCAGGATGGACGTCGGCCTTAGTGCTGGTTGTTTGCGGTACTATGGCGGTTGGGCTGACAAGATCCACGGCGCGGTCGTCGATACCGGACCCGAATGCCTCAACTACGTCCGCAGGGAGCCAATAGGGGTTTGTGGCCAGATCATGTACAAGCACTCACCCTTACTTTGATCGCAGCTGACGGATTTAGTCCATGGAACTTTCCTCTCATGATGTGGGCATGGAAGATCGGCCCGGCCATTGCATGTGGAAACGTCGTTGTTCTCAAAACGGCCGAACAGACGCCGCTGAGCGCTCTTATGGCCGCAAAACTCGTCAAGGAAGCGGGCTTCCCTGCTGGCGTTATCAACATCATCTCTGGGCTGGGCAGAGTGGCAGGCGCTGCCCTCAGCTCGCATATGGACGTCGACAAGATTGCATTCACCGGCTCTACCCTCGTTGGTCGCCAAATCATGAAAGCGGCAGCGTCGTCAAATCTCAAAAAGGTCACGCTTGAGCTCGGCGGAAAATCTCCAAACATTGTGTTTGACGATGCAGACATTGACAATGCCTTGGCCTGGGTCAACTTTGGCATTTATTTCAACCACGGCCAATGCTGCTGCGCAGGCTCGCGTATCTTCGTGCAAGAGGGAATCTATGACAAATTCCTTCAAAAGTTCAAGGAGCGAGCGCAGCAGAACGTTGTCGGCGATCCCTTCGACGAGAAAACCTTCCAGGGTCCCCAAGTGTCTCAAATTCAATTCGATCGCATCATGGGGTGAGCAATCTTCCTCCTTTGTGGTTTTCAGACTGACATCCTTAGCTACATCAAGGAGGGTAAAGAAGCAGGCGCAACGGTCGAGACAGGCGGCGAACGCAAGGGCGATGTGGGATACTTCATTCAGCCGACCGTTTTCTCCAACGTGACCGAGGACATGAAGATCTACAAGGAGGAAATCTTCGGTCCCGTCTGCACCATCTCCAAGTTCAAGACCAAGGAAGATGCCATCCGTGTGGCTAACTCGACGAATTACGGTCTCGCCTCGGCTGTGCACACCAAGAACCTCCACACGGCCATCGAAGTTTCCAACGCTATCAGGGCTGGTACGGTGTGGGTCAACTCGTACAACACCCTACATCACCAACTGCCATTTGGTGGCTTCAAGGAATCCGGCATTGGTCGCGAACTTGGTGAAGCTGCTTTGGAGAATTATCTCCAGACAAAGACGGTACAGATTAGGCTCGTTGACGCTCCATTCCCGTAGATCTTTTTGTACATATGACTGTATGTAGTGATGAATTGGTTGTGCGATTGAATGCCTCGGCCCAAGGCTGCCCTGCATGGAACACCGCACTTCCAACCATCAAATGCGCCTCCTTACACGTATCCACCTACGCCAACTCCCAACAACATATACCCTTCCCCTAAAGCGCAACATGTCCCTCGACAAATCCATCTTCAACGCTGACCTCTACACCTCCCTCCACCGCTTCTGGTTCGGCGACAGCTCCAACCGTGATTACTCCCAAAACGCATCCAAATGGTTCGGCATGGGCCAGACGCCCGCCCAGAAAAAAGCCTTTGACAACGAATGCGCTTCCCATTTTTCCCGCGCTCTCGAAAGCATTTCCCCCTCCAAATACCCTCTACGCGAATGGCAAGGCTACGACCAAGACCTCCAACACGCCCACGAAATCGCCGCTCCCTTCCTGGCCCAACTCAAATCCCCACCCAAAACCGAGAACTCAAACGAAGAAACCCTCTTATCAATGTGCATCCTCCTCGACCAAATCCCGCGAAACATCTATCGGGACAAGCAAACGCTGCCGCTGGTCTATAACCACTACGACCGCATCTCGTTCGCGCTCGTAAACGCATCAGTTGATGTTATCCGCACGACCTTGAAAAAGGTTGGTGGAGGTGGGAGGCATCCGATGGAAGTCATGTGGCTGTGGATGCCGTTGTTGCATTCAGAGTACCGCCCCGCGCATGAGCTTGTGGGGGAATTCGTGCGGGATGTGAAGAATCGGTGTGCGCCCGACTCGCAAGAGGTGAAGATGATGGAGATGGCGGAGAAGAGTGCGGTTGATCATAGGGAGATTGTGAAGAGGTTTGGAAGGTATCCGCATAGGAATATTTCGTTGGGGAGGGAGACGACGAAGGAGGAGAAGGAGTATCTTGTTACTGCGGATACGTTTGGTGTGAGTCAGGATGGGACGTGAGGGGATGGTATTGGGTTGGGGGGTTTTATGGTATGAGGTGGAACATTTTCTATGAGCAAAGCTTTGGGGTACTTTCGTGTTCCTTCTGCAGACATACGTATGTCAATCTGCGGTGTAACCATGTAAAATTGATCGGGGACTCGTAGGATGTCAATGGATCGGGACTATCTGGCCGATCATGCATCCAAGTTTGATTGTCTATCTTCTCAGCCAGTTGATTAACCCTATCATTGATTCCTTCTTTCGTCAGTCCGGGAGTAAAATGGTAACGAACATTGGCGGCCTGAATGGACTCAGTCCAGCGGTTCATGCGCCTATTTTCGCCGCGTGCGTTCCACTTCTCCGTGAGGAGGCGATGGTCGGTGAACAATTCGACAGGCGTGGTGTTCGATTCAATGTAGGGGCGGAGTGCGCGTATAGCGCGGACGACGGCAAGAAGCTCGCGTTCAGAAGTGTTATAGTTACGTTCCGCGGCCGAAAGACCTTTGGATAGAACCGCGATGGGTTTGTTGGCTTGAAATGCCATAGCCCCTGTGGCAAAACCCAAGGCATCAGTATAAATGCGCATGGGCTTGTTCGGGTCGTGAAGCTGCAAGGGCGTGGAGTTTGATAGGCAGTGCTTAACGGCGAGGAACGCGTCATGGTGCTGGGTCGTCCAAAGAAACGGCTGGCTTGTCAGGGAGTAGAGCGGGGCCGCCGCGTCGGCGAGCCCCGGCGAGAATTCGCGAAACCAATTTGCGGTGCCGAGGAACTGTTGCAGTTCGCGGGTTGATTGTGGCTCCGGCCAGGAGGACATTGCCGCGATGTCTGGTTAAGGCGCGATATGATCGTGGGCGATCGTGTGCCCGAGGTACTTGACGGAAGTGAGTCCCAATTGGGCCTTAGTTGTGGAGTGTTCGAGGCCCCTGGATTCCAGCAAAGCGAGCACCGCTTCGAGCTTGGCCGTATGGTCGGCGTGGTCGTTCGTGTGTATGATAATATCGTCAATATACGCAGAAGCGAAGGACGCGACTGGGAGGAGCAAGTTGTCTATAAACTTCTGGAAAATGGGTGGCCCGTTCGTGATTCCAAAGGGCATAACGAGGTACTCGTAGCATCCGTGCGGCGTTTTGAAGGCGGTAAAACGTTCTTGGCCGGGTAGGACGCGGATGTTGTAGAATGCATCCTTTAAATCGAGAACAGAGAAGACTTGTCCCGAGGCTGCCTTGCGAAGGAGGTCCATTAGGCGCGGCAAAGGATATTTGTCTCGTTTGGTGATGGCGTTAAGTGGACGATACTCCACACACATACGTAGGGAGCCATCTTTTTTGGGGACGAATAATGGGTTACAAGTCGCGGTCGGGGAGGCGGGACGAATCCATTCGCGTTCGAGGGCATGGGTCACGTAGGCAGTCATAGCCCTATCTTCGGGGACCGAGAGGGTTCTGAGGCGTCCTCCATCCGTCATGATTCCTTCGGTTTGGAATGAGCATACAGCCAGTTCTTGCGTAGATGCGAAGAAAGGTTCACCGAGTATGGCTTCCTCGTGCAGGTTCGGGACCAGGTAGAAGGTAAAGATGCGGTCGTCCACGGTCAAAAGTATTGTAGACAAATTGGTTGCCACCGTCTCGCCCACGATGCCCTGTATGGACACTGTGGTTTCTTCCGACGGGCCGTCCCAAAGGGACGCCCGAAGGCAGTTGAGTTCTGCGCCCGAGTCGAGGAGCGCCGTTACTTGTTTCCCTTGGACGTTGAGTTCGCGGCGACGGCCTTTTTTATCAGGCCGAGGGATGGCACTGATACTTCTCAACATCACAAAAGTGGCGGGACTAGTGGTGGCGAGACAAGGGGTGGCGGCTCCTGAAGCTTTGGTGCAGCTGGTGGCGGCACATGTGTATTTGGTGCATCCAGTGGAGGAACATTGCCGAATGGAAAATCTAGGTACGATGCGTATCTGTGTGGCAGTTGTCCAGTGGATGCATTATAGGGTAGGGCAAAAGCTGCTGGCGCATTTGAACGTGCCATTGGCGGTGGTGGCATGTACTCTGACGGCGTGCGTGGACGCGGTGGTAGACCGTGCTGCGGAATAGCCGGACATGGCGCGTTTCGGGAAGGGGCTTGCGGTAGTGCCGACACGGAGAGTGTAGTAACGTTTAGGTTAAGAGTCGTGAGTATTGGTTGGCGGTACGTAAAGGTAGGTTGAGATTCGCGGGTGGTTCTGAGAAGGGGCTTGCGGACGACTGAATGATGAAAACACTGCGTTTCCTGGCAAAGAATTTCGAGGTTGGCACGAAGGATGTGGCCGCAAACCCCCTGCCGTCCCACTCCAGTGGTTCCGGCAAAGTGAGTGGGAACACCAGCTGTGTGACAATCTTCCCTGTTCCTCCCTGTGTACATGCCTCTTGTTCTTAAGAAGACCTTGAGGGCCCGTCTAAACGACACCGGCACTTGAAGGAGCGCTGACGAGTCAACGGTGTAGTCGTAGTCCTTAGAATTCAGTTCCATCTTAGTGGCCATACCTGCAAACCCGGGATGGTCGTCACCGGAGTCCGAGTCCTCTTCGTCGGTTTCCAGCCACTCTTCGCAATCTTCTTTGAACGCGAAGAACAGATCTTAGTCAAACTGTCCCCTTCTGGGACAGGTATGCTTGCTGTCTCCGTCCTGCTGGGGCTTGGTGCAGTCGATGGACCGCACGCTGCTGGGGAGAATTTTGTGCAGAACGCCGACATACTGCTTTACGTTCATTTTCCCCACCGCATAATCGAATCGGCCGATACCCGCTGCTGACATGCAGCCCAAAATTATGGTGCTTCCACTGCCATACTTAACGTTGCCCTTGACATTATCGATGATTGAGGTGACTATTTCATCGTCCACATTTGCACCTCCAGATGTGACTTTCCTGAGGCCTCTAGTTTGACGACTTTTTGGTCGGGTTCGTCACGTCATCATCTGCCTTGGGCTGAGTGTCTATTGCAACTTTCGGACAATTAGCTCTGATGTGCTCTGGGCTCGCGCACCCAATGCACAGGCTCGCGGCCACTCGCTGGTCTTGAATCGACATCGGAACCTTCCATTGGGGCAGACCATTTGGTAAGCGGGAAGCCGAAATGGAAGTGGAAGACTTGTCAGAGGGGGATTGACTTCGAACGGGTCGTGTTCTCATTAGACAAACGCACATTCTTTACGAAGTCAGCAAAAGAGTCGAATTCGTGAACAGAGATGGCGTTCTGTAACGCTGAAGTGAGCCACTTTCGAAGCTTCTGGAAGTTACGGCGACTTCCTTCCATTGGACCCAATCCCGTTCATTATGGTTGCGCCAGGAAAGATGACCCACTTCCAGTCCTTTACGATCCACTCCAGGTGTTCATCGGTCCACTTCGGGCGAGCATTCATCATCTTCTTCCTTCAGAATGGCGTGCCTGAATCCGCCCTCTGCCTTTCATCCTTGTCTTTTCTGGTGATCTGCTTCTTTCCGTTCCCATCTGCGCGTTTTGCTACTTGCAAGCGGAAGTGAGCTTTGGTGAAACGTCCTTTTAGTTGCTGTCGCAAAGATGCTTCAGCGTATTTCGCTTTTGGCGCTTCTGTGCGTTCATTGTGAGAGAATCTGGACCATAACTTATAGCCCTAGATTCGTTTCGTTGACCGCTTCTCGAACAGAACAGTTCGAGACATTGTTGTCCAAACCTCATACGGCCTTGTTATCTATGGTTGCGGCTCCACCTCCACCATTCTCTTTGGCGGAGACAGAGCCGCAACCACGCTTACATGAGATTCGACAGATCTTTGGACGGAGTTTTCTTGAGTCGTATCCCACGAGATAGCCTATCACCGAACGAGGTTCAAGCTTAAGCTTCTTGCCAAATCGCCTCTCATATTGGTGCACGTGGGCGTATACGCGCGTGTCCGACTGCCTAGCAAGTCAGGACCTTGAAGGCCGTCTTCCAGCTTTTCGCTTCCTGTGACGATAGGTATGAGAAGATAAGCAGCAGGAGAGACCGGTTCCAGCCAAAGGTCTTGGGGCAGGTTAAGCTGATGCATACTCGCTTCAAGGTCCTGGCTACATCAGAGGCCAAATCCAGTTCTCTGGTGCTTATAATGGACCCAGCATGCTGTTTGGTCTTTGTCGCTGGTCAGCCTGTCTAGGTTTTGCAATATTTTCACCCTTAACCTTGAGCTCCTCATAGGCCCTCCTGACGTTGCCCTAACAAATCTGGTGACTTTAACACGTTCGCCGTGTTCATCAGTACTGATTCCAACCCCGGTAAACAATCGTGGTATATCAGCATTTTCGCTATCAACCGGAACTTAACCGTATTGAAGCAGTCCCTCGACAATCCAATCATGCTGATAGTCAATAAGACGGAGTGTCGGCAAAGTATCGTTGGCGCTTGTAGTCCAATGCAAGAGCATCTAGAAATGGATCAAGGAATCTGTCCACCCCCTCTCTCCAAATTGCATTCAACATATTCACACCGCATGCGAATATATACTCCCAGTATTCAGGCCATCCCCTGGCCGGTTCCCAGTCAACTATTCCTGTATTTTAATCACCATGACCAATGATGTTGTCGCTGCTTAGATCGCCGTGCGTAAAAACTAGTTTTGAGCTAGCGCGATCTTGTACGGGCACGAATTCAGCAAGTCCAGGAATATAGCCAGTGTTACTGGCATCGATGCCATTTCGAAAATCAAGGCGAAAAGTTTTCATGGTCAGATATGGGCCTCTGTAGTGTGGATTGGATAATCGGGGATGACGATCAGGTGTGCCGTTCACGTCTCCAATCGAAAAGCTGTGGGGAGGTTCTATACTTCGAAGCTCATTGATCATTTCCTTTAGCTGACGGAGTAAAGTGGTTTTCAACTTGGCTGATGGACCTTCCACCAAGACATCGTGTAGAGATATGCCCTGGATCTTTTCCATTACGATGTAACTTGATCCCCTGTACGTGAATGCGAGAAATACTTTTGGTGCAAGAATAGAAGTATTTTGCCTCACGAATTCCATTGCTTCTGTCTCGCGTAAATGCTTCATTTCACGGCGTTTGATGCAGACCTTAAGCCAATTGGATATGGAAGTATGTGTATGCCGTCTTGCTCCAAGCCATCGTAGTTACCTGGAATTTCGGCCAAGCTAATACTACAAGGCGGCGGACAAGGAAGCTATCGATAAGCGGGCCATAATATGGCATCTTGGCGGAAGCACTGCGGTCCCATTCGCCTCGGAAATATTCCGTCGGCTAATGGAGCCCGCTTACTAAGCATGTTGTGATGTCACTCAGCAGAGGATTGCGGGATCGGAAACTCGTGAAAACTCGCACATGGACTTATCGGGCTGATCTTCTTCGTTGTGATCCCATGACATCAGTTTTCAACCTTCTAACCTTTGGGCAACAGTATGAGCAAGGTGTCGCCGAATAGGCTAGGTTTATGCGCCGAGCCGTCAACTGCTTGGGATAATCTGAACACTATAGCTGCAACTCTGTTCGAGCAAGCAAGTTACTCCCATTATATTCGTTTAAATGAAGCGTTCAATTATCAATAGATTTGTATCTTACATCCCACCAAGCTACACCTTCATTTGTCGCGAAGGTATCTAGAGAGTTGGCTTGACCGCTCTCCGGCCAAGGTCTCCAAGGACCAACTAGACCCCAACCAAGCGTGGGCAAAGCCACAAGATTCCCACCAGCGATCAGAACCGGTAGCGTGTATCGCATGCTGTCTGGCAGAGTCCTAAATCGCTCAAGTTTTTCCCGTGAAAACACCTTCCGCAGGGTTGCATTGTCACCAGCACTTAAAAGTCTGACACTCACATCATCGCACTGATAACCTGTAGGGAGCGAAACACGAATCCAAAACCTGTTATCCCAAAGCATCCACTGGCTCGTGCTTCGACCTTGTCCCTCATCAGTCAGAGACAGCTTCAGGCTTTCACTCTCCCCGCGTCGAGGGCGCGCCCGATGCAATTCCAAGAATGACGTCCGTCCTTGCACTGCACTAGCCCACTTAATCTGCACTCCCGCAACTTGACAGGGAGCCCTTCCAGGATCAAAGCCATAAACATTCTTCAACGGGACATGTGTCAGCGGCGAGACTGTTTCTAGCGCAATTTTCCAGGCAATCGCCTTTACTAGCCCATTCTCTTCTTTCCCGAAGCACTCAGCAGAGAGTCGCGCAGAGCCCGTAGCCGTATCAAGAACAAACTCCAAATCGCGAAGCAGTCGTTTAGCCTTCTCTTCCGCATGAGCATAACTCCCCCCAACAGTCTCAGCAAGACGCAATAAACTTCCCGTCCGCAGTGCGACAGGAAGCTTCTCTTCTTCGCGAAGCAGCATCCTAATTGCATTCCTTGATGCCAAGCTCGCGTCTGCATTCGTTTCATCCTCGACCCACTTCACACTTCGTTCCACACAATAGTTTACCAACTCCTTCTTACGAAACCCCAACAACGGCCTATAAAGCGTAACACCCCCAGTAGACACCTCCAACGGAGGAAACCCACCTTTCTCCCTTGAACAAAGGTGCGCAGGCACTTTCCTTGCCGTCCTGCTCTTATGTATCCCAAACATCCCAAAACTCTCCGGAAAAGGCGCACAAGCTTGGATTCCCCTCAGCCCCGTACCACGATATCCATTGATCACCCGCTGCAGAACCGTCTCGGCTTGGTCGTCCGCATGTTGCGCAACGAGCAGTTCAGTCACTCCGTGTTTCTTACAAGCACGGCCCAAGGCTCTGTAACGTTCTCGTCTCGCGTAGGACTCGATATGAACTATTTGATCCAGACTTTGTGGGATTGTGAGGATCTCCGGGTGGAAACCCATGCGCGAGAGCTCGTCGGAGACGATTTGTGCTTCGTGTCCGCTTCCTGGGCGGAGTTGGTGGTCGACGATGTACGCTAGTAAGGGCCGGTTAAGTTGGTTGTAGGTGGAACAGAGACTGGCTAGGGCCATGGAGTCGACGCCTCCGCTGATGGCGAGTGCTGGGTGAGATGCGTTAGTTTTGTGGGTTTTTGGAGGATGTGAGGGATGGAAACTAACCGATTGATCGATGCCATTTGGGGGATATGAGCGATTGGAATTGCTGTTCGATCTGTAGGGCCGTTCGCATCAGACTGTAGGTGGTGTGAGGTTGAAACGAGGTTGGTTGAATCCCAACCCTAATTTCGCAGGGCGACTTTGTCGGAGTCGGTTGAAAGTTCTCTCACCGTCTGCTGTTTCAGATACACATGATAGTTTTGAGGAGACTTCGTATTCTGGCAGAACTTCGGCTTGTGCTCCGATTAGCAGGCGGGAGTGTCCGGAAGGCAGAAATTTTACAGTGGGTAAACTTTAAGAAGCAAAATGTTTTTGGCTTTTGGGAAGTACATCAGCACTGTAGCTTTTGAATAGATGGGTGTTGGAATATGGTACGCTAATCAGGGAAAACGATGAAAGGTGGGAATCACATCCTACTAAAAACATGTGAAGATTCTAAGATAAACAGGAAACTAACAGCATCCCCATGTGGCTTTTCGAAGTGAACTCACGCACAACCGTGCTAAACTACCTCTATCGCGACTTTCCGACGTTCTACAGGGAATCGACGAAGGTGCGGTGTGAAATTGAGGTACTGTCTAAGGTATCTCTATCTTCTGCGGTCGAGCAGCGAGGAGCCGCTCTTGAACCTTAGTTCTACATCACCTCTTCCAAGACACACACCCATTCAACTCAAGCCACGTCCCCCGTCATCCTAACCCTGTACCAGGTACAATCCCCGAATCAACTAACAACCTAAACCTCTGCACCCAATTCCTCGCACCAACATCATACTTCCCCGTCCCCGCACAAACATATGAGTTCTTTGGCAGCTGACTCCACCAATGCGCCATCCCCTCAACCTCAATTCTTACCCGCGCAGCTTTACGAGCCTCCTCAACCTTATCCTCAGGCGCCTCGGTCCGGAACTTCATACGCCTCGGCGCAGCATTGATATCCAACGCCCCTTGAACAGGGATATGCTCTACAATCACCTCTTTCGGGAAGATCTTGATGTGGAGTTTGATAGCCAGCTGGGCTTTTATCTGCCCGTGTTTTGTGGGTGCAGTGCACCAGCAATCGCCCGCTTCGTGCCAATTTTGGAGGGCGGTGATGAGTGCTTTGCCTTTGGAGGTGGTTGAGGATGTGTAACGTCAATCAATTCGTGCGCCGAGAGCGGGGGAGAAGAAGTTGTGTTCTGTGAGGGCGCGGTGGCGGTTTTGGATTATGTGGTTGAGTGTTTCGGCGTCTTCGAGCGTGGTGCGTGCGGACTCGGCTTGCGGTGGAGAGCTTCTTGGTTGTGCGAGCTTCGGATTGGGCGATTTTTGTGTGGATATGTTGTTTTTGGGCGGAGATGTGGGTGGTGATTAGAGAGCGGAGTTGGAAGGTGGTGAGGCGTAGTGTATCGTTTGAGTTGGCAGGAGGTTGGAGGTGTTCTAAGCCGATGCCGAAATGGCTAAGGAGGTGTTTGTATGGTTTGGGAATCTGGTAGGTGAACGATGGGACCAGTTGGCCTCGTTGGCCCAGTGAGAGAGGAATGGACAGAACCGCGAACGCAACGACCAGGGCCAGGAAGATATAGATAAAAAATAAATTGACGGGGAAATGATGAGCGATGGAGATATTCCTCTTGGAAAGCTGTGTGTAAACCCAGTGTTGAGAACCGATATCACCCCTTGGAGCTACAGACAACTGCGCAACGGTCGTGTTATTCTACGAAGGGAATTCATCACACGAAAAGTTTGCTCTAACAAACGTTCGCCTTTGTAGGTTTGCTTGTGACAAGATTATGCTTGGAGGTAGAAAACATAGTCCCATCCTGATACTGTAGGATAATTTTCACCTAGAACACAGCTCGAACTGCTCATGTCGATCCCGAAAGTGGTTTGCTCTGAAAACCTAAAAGTCACCCTTACACGATTAATTGATTGCGCAAACCTTTGTATCCAGCCTACCATGATGCAAGCGCTCCAAAGAATAATCGTATTTCGCCTTCCTTTGCAAGAATTCACTACTCTGAAAAGTCTACCTTACAAAAGTATATGGCTTCATCAGAAAGAGGCACACTACCTTTTTCCGCAGATCCAGCTTTCCATCTTGCGCTTTAACAGTCGCATCCAACTACCCAAAACCGCAGGGACCCCCCAAGATGTGAAGACGACCTACCACATTGTTTGTTTGAAATCGCACTGGTGCAACAAAAATTTTCCTCAGACGTCGATTCGCAGAGGAGCACTTCTTCGCTGTGTCTTACAAAAATCATAGACTTCCCAGCCTCTAATCTAAGAATGGCAATCCACGCAAAACGCCAAGCCCCATGCGCATCGCTTACCTACGTGAACGCCCGATCTATAACAAAGATGGCCAGTACTCACGAGAATGCAGATCACAGACTCCTAGTCAACCAACCTTATCGTTACCCACAGCTCACAAACAACAAGTCCATTTCAAAACTTCAGTCTCATCACACAAAATTCTCATTAAACCCGCCCTCGAAAAGATTATCTACACCACCACAATCCCTTCCCACCTCAACCTCATCTCCCCCAAATCTACCTTCGGCAGAACGCCATTCGTCCAACCACATAACCCCGCATGGGCTTTAAGCCTAAGCTTATCTATCTCCACCTCCTCATCCTCCTTCCCCTCACTTTTAACCCTCAACTTCCCCCTAACTCTCCTGTACATCGAAGACTCCTTCAACTCTGCCTCGCGCGCGGCCCAGTGAGCAGGCCTCTTGCCCGGCGCTCCGGCCTTAGCATCATCACCCCTCCCCTTCGACCCCCTCCTCAACTCTGCCCCATACCTCTCAATCGTTCTGTACGCCTCCATCAAGAGCCTCTCATGATACTCCTTCTCCTCCTGCAAATTCAAGACTTCCTTCCTAAGGACCTCAAGATCATCTTCTGCCATCTCCTTTTCCACCTGCAGAAGCTCATTCTTTTGTTGAAGCGATATTTTTTCGTCGAGATAGATACGGTTGCGCTCGTTGGCTTCCTCAAGTTTGGACTTCCGCTCGAGGCAATCTTGCAATTGTTGCTCGAGGGAGCGGTCGTCAGGCTGGTCTCTAGACTGGTTGTTGCTGCTTGGGTTAATGGGTTGGTTTGAAGAGGAATGGGTGGCTTACTGTTTGATTGTTCTGTTGAGGTTAGAGATTTCGTATTGGAGGGATTCGATTTGTTTGTTGTAGGCTTTGGTGATGGCTTGGTTGGTTTCCTTGAGGGACTCGTTGTCTTCATTGAGGTATCTGCATTTGTCTTTCAGATGGTCGAGTTGGGCTTGGAGGAGGTCACTCTCGAGTTTGTAGTCGTGTTTGAACTTCGCGAGTAGTTCGCTTTCTGGGGCAATGAGGTGTAACATTGCGGCTTTTTCTGCGACGGTGACTTGGGAGAGGTCTTGGTCTTGGTTCCTGATGCTGAGATTTCGACCCGGTACGCGCGGGATGTGGGTGGTAGGGGAGGTGATTTTGACCTCTTCTGGTTTTTGTGGTTGCCAATACTCACGGCCACGGGAGGGGGAGCGACTTCGGCGGCCTTCTGCATCGGTTGGCATGGGTTTGTAAAGCGATATTTCACGGTCTTTGTCGAAGACTTTGTAAGTTTCGCTGTTCCTGCCCCAGCTGGTTTTACCGGGGTTGGTAAAGTTCTCGCCATCGAAATCGAATGCACGATCGATTCCCTTTTGCAAGAGTTTCTTGTCGCTGCTGCCCACGCTGTAGGCGAATGCCTCGTTGATGAATTGGGCACGTTCTTCGGGGTCGATGCCCTCGTCTTCTTGGCAGATGACCACTTGGGTTTCGGAGGGCTGCTGGAGTGCTTCTGAGTCTGCTGCCCCTTCAGATGGTTCAGACTGCTCTGCATGCTCTATTTGCTGTGTTTGGTCGGCCTGCTGGGTTTGCTCTGTCTGATGAGACTGCTCAGCCTGCTCGATCTGCTCCACTTGATGCGGCTGATCAACATCACCAGCGTCATGCAAGTCTTCCAGGCCGTACCTCTCTGCCTGGGGGTCATCTAGTGTATTGTGTTGTGGACCTTCAGAACGCTCATCGAGCTGGTCCTCTTCCTGACCCTCATCAAAAAGTTCATTCCACAATTCAAGATCGTCATCCTCCACTTGCAGATGGTGCTCTTGAGGAGACAAACCATCATGATTATAGGTATTAGAATTTTCAGCCATTGTGATTCCGTTCCAGAAGATACCTGAAGAGTAAGAAAGATCTGGCCTTGGAAGTCTGTTTTATAGCCTTGTTCCTGTGACGAGTGAAGTAAACTTGGCTTGGGGCAGTATGTGCCGACTCGAGTAAAGTGGTCGAGGCCATGTTCTTTGTTTCGTCAGTGGGCTTTGTTGACCTGTACAAAAAGAAGGGAAGTCTTTGACAAGGAACTTGACAAAGATGGAGATGGGCTCGATTTATCAGATGGTTCGCTGTCATGGAAGAAAACGGAGTTACAATTGCTTTGATGTGACAAAGAAAAGTTGCTTGTGCCGGGCTATAGCTATATGCGGATAGGAATTTGACTACAGACTAGTGTGGTGTGCGTTATCTAGACCTGCATCTTTCAACACTCGTACGTCATGTGGATGTACCTGTGGAGATAACGGTGGGTGGCGACTCACTAGTGACCAACTGCCCGTGAGATCAGTGACTACATTCAGCTGCTGACCGAAGCTATTGCCAATTGCCAGCTGAAGTTTGGTGAGATTTCATGACTCAGTCGTGGTAACCTGTTGGTGGGGCATGGAGACCAACATGACGTAGCACGCGGGGGCAAGGCTCAACGTGCCCAACTGCGAACAAACACTCAACAATGTCTCGCGAAACGAGCCTCCTATTGACCTTCTTAGCTGTGCTGCTGCTTCTTACGCCGCAGGTGGCAGCATTCGGGGCGGGTAACATAGCGTCCATCTCCAAGCTTGAAGGACACAATTGGCGGCATGGCGACATTGAAGACACGCTCAAGACTGTAGCATTCATAAAAGGTCACAAATGGACATCGATGATGGTAAAGCGTGTCTACTTTGGCAACTGGCTGCGTGATTATTCCCAAGCAGTTGATGTCGGAACCCTCAAGGGGGTCCCGGCAGATACAATCCGCGTTCTGGTCTGGGTTCTGGCCTTTATGGCGTTTGGCTACGCAACAGAAGAATTTGAAGTGACCGCCGAACGTCTTGGCTGTTATAGACCCGAAGAACATATTGATAACCCTAAAGACTATGCCGATAATCAAGATGCCCGTCAGTTCGACAAGCGTCTCCGCGGACCTGTAGATCCGATAGAACTGGCCATTGACCCAAACACTGGAATGAAGAATTACATTGCAAATGAAAGCGGTCATTGGTCAACTTCTCTGGGATATGTCAAGTGGAGCTTCCTTCGCAGTATCCACTACGGACGGCAGTACACCAACGGCGGCGATCGAGGGCGTAAAGAAGATCTTTATGAAGCGCTGAGATGCCTTGGCCAAGGTTTGCACTGTCTAGAGGATTTTGGCGCCCATTCGAATTATACCGAGCTGGTGCTCCGTGAAATGGGCTTTGACAACGTCTTTCCTCACGTTGGCACTCAGACGGCTATCCATCTCCATGGAAAAAGAGTGTTTCCGTTGGTAGGTCAGTTCCCCCCCAACCACAGGGCTTTTATTTTGATGAGTATTAGGTAACGGGAACCTTTGGCGGAGTAGATTTCCTCCACAGTGTCCTTGGCGAGGCCACTGATCACGTACGTATTATTCAGCAAATATCATTATAACTGACAATTTAGATCTCCCAAAGCGAGGTCGATGAGACCGAAGTGCAGAAGCTAGATGCAGCACTTGGTCAAGCTGCAGCACTTACAGGGGCAGGTGGCGGCGGCGGCTCTCGCAGTTTCGATGGCAGCAGCGGTGGAAACAGCAACATGACTGACTTTACAGACGTGTTATCCAAAATACCGGGAACACGCGGCCTAATTGAGGAAGCAATGCAACTACAGTCCAGCTCAGCCGAGCAGGCAGCCCAAATCGAGCAACAAGGCTCCTCACGTGCTGCAGCAGGCGGTCCCGCCGTCAACGTTGACGTCCAACAAGTTGTCACCCGAATCTATCCCATCCTCGCATTCCGTGACAAAGTCATGCGTAGTGTGGATGCCTTTGTTTCGAAGATCCCGGGATTAGAAAAGATTATCGACACCATCAGCGAGAAGCTGACGCTATTCATCATGGGATTGTTGGCCCCTTTTGTCAAGCCTCTAATCGCAGCCGCAAGCAATGCGTTGAAGGAAGGCAGCGGCAGCGTCGTCAGCAGCAGCCAGAAGCAGCAGTTTCTCGTCTGGAACGATCCCACAAGCAGTGACCCCACGCACTCGATGCTGTCCAAAGACCATTTCTCCAACATCCTGAACCCTCCAGCGGGGGAGGTCGCATCGGTAATCCTTCAGTACGTGGTCCCGCGCGTGCTTTACGCTTGGGACAATACGAGCGCCTCGACGGATGAGATTATGCACGATATCTCGCGCGTCTTCCACCACCCGGCTGCGCGGGATATGAACTGCGAGGTTCACAGGAACATGTTCCACGTGGTGGAGCAGTGGGTCCGGAAGCGGTCAGATGGAGGCCGTGGTCTGAATGACATCTTGAGCGCGGATAGCGTGAAGAAGGGCCATAACCACCAGGTGCAGGATTTTAAACAGAGCTTGCAGCCGCTAGAGCAGCAAATGATGCAGATGCAGGCTATGAGTGCCAGGGCGCAGGCGCAGACGACGAGAGGCGGGATGGACGGGCAGGATGATTATGGTCGAAAGCAGTATGACCAGCAGCAACCGGGGTACGGCCAGCCATATGGTGGGCAGTATGGGGCTCCTCAGCAAGGCTACGGGCAGCAGTATGGCGAGCAATACGGACAACAGCATGGACAACAGCATGGACATCAGTATGGCCATCAGTATGGCCAGCAGTACGGACAACAGTACGGACAGTACCCAGCTCAATATCCTCCGGGACCGCCGTACCCCGAAGGACCACAGTACGGACAGAATGATCCGCAACCGTACGGTCAGCCTCAGCAGCATCATCATCACCATCAAGACCCTTACAATCAGCAATCATACAACCAACAGTCCTACAATCAAGATCCCTACAATCAGCAAGGTTACAACCAAGGCTACAGTTCTCACGGCCATCACAACCACAGTGGTGGATACGACCCGAACCAAAACTACAACACGTACAACTACTAAACCCCCAAACAACAATCCATAGAGTTTCCCCTACATAGTACACTACCCAACCTATTTCCTCTGCGCAAACCTCATCTTATTCGCGCCAATATCAAAAACTGCAACCACACCCCTCAAAAACGTATCCCCCAGAATATGCACCCCATCCATCTCCTGAATCCCCAGCACACACATATCAAACCTATTCCTCGAATTCTGCAGCACCAAATCTTCTTCCTTAAACCCAAACCTCCCTTTCCCCAGTTTAACCGTAACACTCGGCTGTGAAGCATTACAGGGGACATACCACATCGCCGTCAATGCATCGAACACACTCCCCTCGAACGCCCGTGCAACATTCCTCGCCACCTCCGCGGAAAAGTAACTCAACGTCGTACCTGAATCAACTATAGCCGGAAAATCCCTCCCCGCATGAGCATCATCCGTAGACACATCCCCAACATCAACCGTATAATACGTGTACGTATTCTCCGGCCTCGGCAAATTAAAAAGATTATAGATCTTCAGATCTGTTGTTGAGAAGTTTCCATGAGATACCCCCGGGGGCAAACCGCCGAGAGAGAGAGCCCCCCCTTCTGAGTCCAATGCAAGGGAGAATAAGGGGGGAATGAGGCCGCGGCCCGCAGCGGTGAAGATGAAATTCGTGTATGAGATGTTGTTTTTACCGCGGAGGTCGTGGGTTGGGTCCGACCCGCTAAAAGCGCTGGTTAGGGAGGGGTAGGCGAACCCGAGAAGGCCGGAGGTCGAGGAGTCGCCTTGCCAGAAGGCTGTTGTTACCTTGGAGCACTGTTAGGGGGGTTGACTTTGGGGAGGGTTATGGGAGGGTTGCTCCGCGGGGACACCTTGGGAACACCTTGGAAATCTAACGAGGACACCGCGGGTATTCCACAGGAACCCACAGACTCCCCTAGGCTCCCCTCGGGCAGGATGACTCACCAAAGCCGCAGTTTGATTCGCAACGTGCACACCACCAAGACAGATATCCTCGCGACCCATCACCCCCGTGACGAATTCGCCATCGCCGTACGAGACGTTGAAGTTCTCGTTTGGGATTTGTCCGCCGGTAAAGGTGGCTGGACCGAGGGGGCCAAAGTTGCAGGACGAGAGGGGGAGACTGTCGTGGAAGCGACCGATGCATTTTAGGGATGAAGAGGCGAGCCATAGATCGCTCGACCCGGTGTCGAAGATTACGGAGTAGTCTTTTCCACCGAAGTTGAGGATTGTAGAGTAGCCTGAGTTTTCGGCCGTGGCGACTAAGGGTGCGGTTCCGTTGGTTGGGCGGAAGATTGTTTGGAGGGCTGGAGAATTGTTAGAATTTGGTGGAGATGAATGGATGACTTACCTCGCGATGCGTGGGATGATTGTTTGGTGCTTTGGAGGGGGATGTGTTTCGTCGTGTGCACGAGTTCGGTCAATGGACAGTTGGTGCTGGAGAGAGTCCTGATTGTGCCGAACTTGGAGTTGAAATGCTGTTTAGCAGGGAGTGGATTGGCCGCGGCCAGGGAGATAAATAGAATGATCTGATGGAAAAGCATGGTGCTGGAGAAGCGAAGAAGAACGAAGAGAAGAAGATATAGGACTACTCACTCGATGTAAGGCGGGCGGTCTGAAACACCGGCCAGGCACATGGCCGCAGGCAAGGGAATGCAGGAACACGATGCAACTATTACCTTCAAGTTTGGGTCTTTGTCACGCAGATCCAGCAAGGGATGCGGCGTGCATAAATTCTATGTGTGCAACACCATGTTCCAAATAGCTGCCGCCGTCACGGCAAACAAGACGGCGAGCGTCACGTATGCCATCCAGGCTGGGACGATTATCGGTCTTGGACTGTTACTCGCACACAGTGCTTGGATGACCTCGTCGAAACGCGCCACCATCTTTGTTCGCGAAAATTCGTCCACAACCCTCTCGCGACCTCGGATGCCCATTTGTTGCAATGTAGCAGCCGACGACGGGATGAGCGGTTTGCGCATCACTTCTGTCCACTGGTCGATCCGATTCGGAGACCGAAGCCAGCCATTTCTGCCATCGTAGATTGTCTCCAGCGGTCCTCCCGTGTTGGTAGCCAGGACAGGCACCTCAGCCAGCATCGCCTCCAACGGCACGATGCCAAAGTGTTCGTTTTCTGGAGTGTAGATCAACAGACTTGCCTCCCCTAGAAGTCGTCTTTTAAGCTCGTCCGGAACTGACAGCAGAAACAAAACATCGACGTCTCTCTGTGCGAGTGCAGCGGCCTCCTCACCGCTGACAGTTTCATGTTGCAGCTTAAGCGAGTCCGCGAGAGATTGCAGCGCCTTGTGCGTCGTGTGATTCTCCGCATTCCTCGGATCGAAGCCGCCGGCGAGAACAAGCTGCGCCCGGCTCCGATCTGCATCTAGACCGGCAAAAGCCTTGATTGCCAGACCAAGATTCTTCTTGCCTTCGAAACGGTTGATACTTAGCAGAGTTTTCTTGTTGGGCCAGATGGGGCCAGCTGAGTCCTTTGCGTAATCCGTATCAACACCGGGATAGATGACCTTGAGATTCATCTGTCGCATGCGTTTGAAAGTGGATTTGAACACAGATCTAGTAAACTTGCTGTTGACGACAATGACGTCCGCAGTCGAGCTGCTCCATTCTTCAAGAGCGTCAAAAGGTAGGCGATACAGTTGCTTCGCGTACTTGACTAGACCTTGGCCCTTTTTTGCGAGAAGCAAGTCTGGGAAATGACCATAGAAGATCACTTTGGTCTTGGGCAGAGCCCAGCGAAATAGAGGAATACATGCGCTCAACTGGTCAACGATTAGAACGTCCGGGTTCAGCGAGGACATTTCATTCGATAATATGCACGTTCTGATGGTTAATATGAGCTGGCGCAGGATAGCAAATAGGATGCTAAATGCGCCAGAGAATGGCAATACAACATTGCCGCGCACGCGTACATCTAGAGTTCCTGCAGAATTACTTAGTCTTTAGTGCGGTCTTGGCAGTAATATACCATCTTTGGCCTCTTGGAAGCAGTGGGACTTATCGCAATGCGAGGTAAATATCGTTACTTTGTGGCCGTCTGATTGCAAACCCACGGCAGCGTCGATAACAAGTCGCTCAGCGCCTCCGATGCCGAGATCCGGGTGGATGAACACAACGCTCTTACGTGTCATTGTAATGGCAAAGTCAATCAACCAATCAAGGATAGCCCCCACACAAAAACTAAATTCAAAATTCGAAACGCACAGAGTATATGATGATACGATACATACACTCATAAGTCCCGCTCAATCACAGTGTAGTCTTCCATTAGCCCCAGGCCTTCGCTCTGGGCAAGCCGCAGCTGGATGTCCCTGCAGTGATTGACCACAATGGCCAGCGCCAGGTTGCTCCACACGTCGTGGAGCGGGTCGTGGTAGTCAAACTTGGCTACCACGTGCACGGGAAGGCGGGTATCATCGGGGCGGTATGCCACCAGCAGGATGTGGTAGCCGGTGGCGATGAGGCCGTATATCTGCGGCACAGATCCAGGCCGTCGTCGAGGCGGGGTGCGGCGGGACACCAGTTCGTAGTGATATTTCTGGTGGAGTTTGGCCATCTTGGCCTGGATTTTTCGCGCCATGGCGTCCACATTCCCACCGCTGGGCTGGGCCCAGAAAGTCAGCATGGGAATGGCCTGATTTGGGTCGACGCCGGCTTCCCTTTGCACTCGCCACGTATATGTCCGCAGCCTTCTCACCACTTCTTGCTCGTGCGAGCGTCCGACAGAGTCTGAGCTTCGGATCAGCCCGCCTATAGACATGATCGGCCTCAGAAATATATAGGCTCCACCTCTGCCGCTGCGCGTACTGCTGACGCTTTTTATGGCGGCTTCCCGGTCGTCGCCAAAGAGAATCTTGGGCAGATAGCTGAAGTCGTCCCGGAAATCCCTGGGCATCAACGGCTCTAGACCTCGCATTGCAATCTTGTGATGCAGTTTGATGTGGTCATCTCCCCAACCTTTTTCGGCCATCCTTGCGGGATCGATGCCTTTTCTGGCCAATTCATCGGTGAGTTTTGCATAATTCAATTCCAGCGAAGGCGTCGCCATGTAGTGTAATTTGGTGGGGGAGAGTACTTTGGGTGGCTTGATCTTGAGTTTGGTCGGCTGGGCAGCAATCTCGTTGGCGTCGAAGACAGTCGACAACTCTCCAAATTCAGTCTCATGTTCATCTCCGTAGGGCTCGGCGGTATCGACGGGTTGGTCACCGTATTCTACCACACCGTCCACAGATTCCTCCTCGTCCCGAGGTTCCTGCATGCACTGTTGGTAATTGTGCAGATCACGGGATTTTTCCCGATCATTGTCGTCCAAACCACCGTCCTCTTCCTGTCTGAGTTCTGCTTGGCCGTCTTCTACATCGTCTTCTTCGTCCACGGAGTCGTGGCCGTTGATGTCCAGCATCGCCACATGCTCGTTTTCATCTGCACGTTCCTCGTCCTCATCTGTGTGTTCCTCGTGCTCATTGCCGTCTACTTGCACATCCCCTTCAACCTCATCGTCGCTCTCGACTCTTGGAAACCCGCGAAATGCCCAGCCCATGTTGACAATAAAAGAGTCGATCGTGCGGTGGAGGCTTTGTGCGCCATGGGCAAGCAGACAGATATAGACCGGCCATGACCGCGACCGGCCATTTCCCCAGCGTTGGACTTGTCCTGACCGGAAGGAGAAGAAAGCCGTTGTGCGGCTTGATCCAGCCGTCCGGAATAGGCTTGGCGTGACAGCGGGCGCTAACCGAAAACGGCAATGACTCGCCCCGCGCGCGATGCGACGACGACGACGGCGACAGTTTCAACGAGCTGACTATAAACGTGATAGCACGCGCGTGACCGGCATTTTTGGTTTCTGTAGATTTTTCTCCTGTCACCTTCTGCTCTCCACGCTGCACGAAACCGCAACTGAACCTAGTATCAGCTTTCCGTAGCTTCAAGCGTCGCCGTTATGGCCTCTGTTGATTGGTCAGGCATGGATATTGACGCGGTCGCCTCAAGCACCGCCGTTATGGCTCCCGCCGATTCGTCCGCCATGGACATTGACGGCCCCAGCTACTACGGGAATCGCAAGCGTTCGTATACGGAATATGCGACAGACGGTGGATCACAGCTTCTGCCCCGCGTCTCCGCACCTGCCGCCCCGCTTCCCTTTTCCACCGCGTACACGCTCTCGTCGATGGACCAGGCCGGTGCGCCCGCTCAGTACAGGCCCGCACCGCCCCTTTCGCGCCAGCCAACTTGCAGCGACCTTGACCACCCGCCAGTCGGCTGCACTTCGACTTTCTGCACTCCCGCTCAGCTCGCTCTTGCTGAGCGCACCCTTGCTCCGTACAGTCCCGCTCAGCACGCGTCCGCCCCCGGCGACTCTGGTGCCGCGCCCATCGGCAACGCCCGGCACATTGCGCCATTGAGGCGACGCTCCCCAGTCCACATGGAGGCGGCCCCAAACGCTCCTCCGACCGGTGGCATCAGCATTGAAGACGAGCGAGACGATGGCAAGATCGTGCAGCTTGCGCGCCGCTGCGTTGGCTTCGTGTCGACTCTGGCCTCAATGACAGCGCGCATCGCCGTATCTGCCGCGACGCCGGTGTACATCATGTCGGGATCCATGTGCCAGTGGGTGCGCAATTGCCACTCCCGCACGCGCGTGGTGGCAGTCGAGACGACGCCCAACGGCTCCAAGAGACGCGCCGTCGAAGATTCCAACCGCTTCAGCGACTCCGAGGGACGTCGCGCGGCCAGATCAGCTAAAGCTCGCCGCAAGCGCATGCCCGGAGCCTTCCCGGTCTCTCCCAGATTATGCTCTCGAACTCCGCCCTTTCAACACACCCCTTTGCCCACTCCGTCTCCCTCAACGTTCCTGTTCGATCCGCTTAGCGTGCACAGCCCGCTAGATGACAGCAACACCACCATCAACAGCGCCAACGATCCGAACCCCGACCCCATCTACGCGAAGCTGCCGCAGTCGGTTCGCCAGGGCATGAGGAAGTTTCGCGCACAGAAGCGCAAGAAGCAGACCAAGGACAAGACCAAGTCGCCCAAGCTGCTGTCCCCGCAGAATGACTTGAACAAGATCAGGAAGTCGAACAAGGACAGTCCAGCCGATGCTGCTGCCAAGAAGGCCGTCAGAGCTGCCATCCGGCTTCAGCGGAAGATCAGGGGCACCGACGATCCTGATTATGTCGACGAATACGGTCTCACAGAACGACAGATTCTAGAAGATTCAAAGAAACCGCTCGGCTCAGTTCGCTACACCAGCAGAGAGCAGATGTATAGGGACCTCATAGCCCGTTCCAATCGCCAGTTACTGGAGGGAAAGGCATTGGAGCGCTATTGCCGCAAATACCGTCCCAACGAGGACCCCAAGGACGTCTTGAACGATCCCATGGACATTAGAAATCAGTATAAGGCGCTAAAGAGATTCGAGCGCGCGACCAAGGTGGATGAGGAGATCAAGAAATTAATCGAATACGACATCAAGGAATACGTCCATCTGACGGGTGAGTCGCTGGAGGCCATTCTCAACTGCTCTGTCCTACGCAGCACGATAAGGGCCGATCCCGAGCGCTCCCTCGGCGAATATGCCGAATGGGAGAAGAAGTTGGAGAAGGCACGCCGCAAGGTTCGCCAGGCCGAGGACGACGCGCTCCGTAAGGCCTGGGCTGAGTCCGAAAAGGCCGCTCAGAGACGTGAAGAAAAGGCTGCTCGTGCCAAGAAACTCGAACAGATCAAAGCCGAGAGGAAGAAGATTGTGCCCAAGTCGGCCAGAGCTCCATTGATCCAGACCCTCAGCCAAGAGCGCAGCGACAGCGTGTGGAAGGCAATGAAGTACCGTAACAAGGACCAGGTCCTCAGCACGAGTATGACGGGCGTCGAGCTCACGCGCAAGGATTTTGGTACCCTTTTGGCCCGCACCAGCCAGGAGATCTCCCATGAATGGCTCAACGACGAGATTGTCAACGCCTTCATGTCTGCCATTGTGGAGAATCGAAAGGCCCACGATAAATACGACAAGGAATCCGGCAAGGCACCTGCCCTCGCCGCGTTTCAGACGGGCTGGTACAATACCTGGAAATCCCGTGGCGTCTCCGGCATTGCACGTTGGAGTCGCCGCATGGGAATCAAGGGTAACAAGCTCTTGGGAGCAGAACATATTTTCTTCCCCATCAACAGCGGGGTTCACTGGACCCTGCTGTTGATCTCCCCAAAGTCCAGGACCATCAATCACCTGGATAGCATGGGGAGCAAGAGCGGCGAAATGCTACAGTTCGCTAGAGAGTGGCTACGGATGGAATTGGGCGACGCCTACGTGGCGTCGGAATGGACCGTGGCCAAGGGGTCGAGCAGTCGGCAGGACAACAGCGACGACTGCGGCGTCTTTGCCTGCTTCAACGCCCTTGCCGTTGCCGAGAAGCGCAGCTTCGAGGACGTAACGGCGGAGCAGATGCAGGACGCTCGCAAGATGTTGGCAGCTCTGCTGCTCGACCCCTTGGCCTGGCGGGAGTTTGGCCTGACGCATTAGGCGTCGGGCTGGGGGTTAAGGTTGAGGTTGGGAAGGGAGG
>MU005976.1:116419-287431 GCA_010093745.1 Piedraia hortae CBS 480.64
TTGGGTAGCATGGCATTGGGGGCAAAATTGCAGCGTTGGGATGATACGACGGGACGAATTGGCATGATGGAATGATGGAATGATGGCATGACAAACGTAGACTGTACAATATGCACGCGATGTGCTGTAATACGGAATCTTGTAAACTTCAAAGTTTTGTCATATTTTCCATGGCGTTACGTGCGGCCGCGTGGAATGCTGGACTTTATCCTTAACCAACTCACCATCACTACAGCCGTCTAGACTGGAAGAAAGACATTTTTGTTTTGTAGAACATGGTGAGTTCGGTCCAGAAGCTCCTCAATGATCAGCATGTGGCCCTCTGCCGCCAATTTCGCTTGGACGGCAAGGAGCACACAGACACAACCTAACAGTGCCCCACTGGAAAATAGGCCCAGTCCGCACGTTCAGACCGCACGTTTCACATTCTTTTAATTAGACATGTCAACGGCCACTGTCCAAAGTGACGAGGCCGTTTAGTGTCAGTTCATGACAGGAAGACTGACTTTGATCCCCAAGTTGGCCGAAGAGCAAGTGACAACACCATGGACACGTATCCTATGATCAATTGAACCCCAAGAACATGCTCGATTACGAAGCTGTTGCCAAACTGTCTGGTAGCGTCCTACATATACCAATTCAACTGATCTATTTCCCTCCCATATTTGGCCACCATCAGGGTGAAATGAACGACGGTATTCCAACGGTAAGTCGTCGTTCCTCCAAACACGCGCACGAGCAAATGCTCGACTACACGTAGGTATATCTCTCCCACTCCTCCCATCCTTCTCTCATCAGTTTCCCTCACCTCCTCCTCCTCCTCCTCCTCCTCCTCCTCATCACAACCTCCTGCCCTAGACGGTGCACTTTCTCTCCTTTACTCAAATCTTCACACTCATTTTTATCGACGACCATCTTTACGATGCCTCAACAACTCACCGCTTGGGCTCTTGCCATACTCATGAGCACTGCTGCCATGGCGGCTCCCACTCCAGGACACCCAAAGGTCCAGAAACGAACCGTTACCGTTCCCGTCCATGCTCGTATCCACAACACTCGCAGCCCCGTGGAGGAATTGCACCGTACCTTTGCCAAGTTTGGCTTCGATCCCGCCTCTCTTCCCAAGCTCGATGCTCAGGCTAAGCAAAACTGGGTTGCCCCCGGCAAGGCTCCTTATGGTAACAGGACCTGTGAAGATCCTTCTAAAGCCCATCGCTATGACGCTTCCGACCCATTTGGCTCTGGAGGCGAACCAGGAGGCTCTGATCCTTTGGGCTCCAGTGGATCTGATCCTTTGGGCTCCAGTGGATCTGATCCCATGGGCTCCGGTGGATCTGGTCCCATGGGCTCCGGTGGATCTGATCCCATGGGCAGCGGGGCCAGCCCTTATGGTGGCGGTGAACCGAGTTCTGGAGGTCCCACAGGTGGTGACCCCTCTGGCTCCGGTTCTTCACCTGCTGGTTCTGGAGCCCCTGCCCCCTATGGCTCAAGCGTCCCTTCTGCCAGCCCATCTGCTCCTCCGCCATATGGCTCAAGCCCACCTGCTCCCATGAGCACCGGTTCTGGCAGCAAAACCGGCACCGTCGCAGCCACCCCGGACAAGGATGACGCCGAATACCTCGAGAACGTCAAGATTGGCTCCGAGTGCCTCTCCGTCAGCCTTGACTTTGACACTGGTTCGTCTGATTTCTGGATCATGAGCACCAAGACCAGCAATGCTGGTGAAGGCCACACTCTTTTCGACCCATCCAAATCGTCCACCTGGAAAGACTACCAGGGCGGTTCCTGGCAAATATCTTACGGCGACGGGTCCACGGCCACCGGCACCGTCGGCTTCGACCGCGTCGACATTGGCGGAGTGGTAGCCGAACACCAAGCCATCGAACTCGCCGACAGTGTCTCTGAACAATTCGCCAAGAACCCCAAGACGAACGGCCTAGTCGGCCTCGGCTTCGGCAACATCAACACGGTCAAGCCTGAGCAGCAGAAGACGTTCTTCGAGAACGTGCAGGGCAACCTCGACCAGCCCGTCTTCACCTGCGATCTGCGCCACAACGAAGCTGGATCCTACACCTTTGGCTCCATTGACAACAGCCACGGCGACATCCACTGGGTTCCCATTGACAGCAGCAAGGGCTGGTGGCAATTCGACACCAAGTCCTACAGCATCAACGGCCAGACCCAGCAGTGCACGACTTGCCACCAAGCCATTGCCGATACGGGCACCTCGCTCATGCTCATGGACCAGGACATTGTCGACAACTACTACAAGAGCGTCGAGGGAGCTCAGAACGATGAGAGCCAGGGCGGTTATGTCTACGACTGCAATGCCAAGCTCCCTGACTTTGGTGTTGCGATTGGCGACTACATGGCCATCATCCCGGGTAGCACTCTTTCTTATGGTCAGAACGGCGACAAGTGCTTTGGTGGTCTGCAGAGCAACAAGGGCCAGGAGACACAGATCTTGGGTGATGTCTTCCTTAAGCCGTTCTTGGCGGCCTTTGATGGTGGTCAGAAGCGTTTCGGTGTTGCTCCCAAGCAGCCCAAGGGGTATTAAATGCATATATCCATAGAGGTTTCTGATGACATATATGGAGCTTGCTGATGAAATACATCCTCTTCCAATGTGCGTGACAGCAAGCAATTCTTTGCCTAGACTGTTCAAGCTATGTCTGTGATACCTACCTACTTAGTTTCATCCTCACTCCAAGCCCAATTGCCCATTCTGAGGTCCCTTACCCCACAAGCCCAACAGCCACTACGCCCAAACAGGGATAACCTCATAACGTCGCATCATTCTAACCTCGGCACATCTTACGTCCGTCCATTATCAGCAGCCATCCATCCATGATCCCTCCCTCCCTCCCATCCCCAACCCAAAGCAAACAATCTTCAAAGAAACAACCCAATCATGCCCAACGACTCCACCCCCAACAAAGTCATCACGCTTCCCCTCCTCCCCCTCCCCCGGAGCATAGTTCTCTTCCCCACCCTCGCCGCCCGGATCCCACTATCCCAACGCCCCGACCTCGCCGCCCTCCTAACCCACCTATCCACAACCTCCCCCTCCAACCCCACAAACTGGCTCATCGGGGCAATCCCGCTAAACCCAACCAAGTCCCTAAATCTCTCCCTTCCAGAAACAAAAAAGGAACACCTCTTCACGCACGGCACCACGGCGCGAATAATCGCAATGCAGAACCGTATCGGGTCCGAATTCCACCTCATAATTGAAGGAATACAACGCTTCAGACTCTTGGGGGTGGAGAAAGAGGGTGCGTTTCTCGAAGGAAAAGTCGAACTCCTCGTGGAGGAACCACAGGCCAATGGAGATATGATTATGGAGTTGAGGCAGAAGAGTCGTGAGGTTGTGGGGTTGTGGAGACCGAGGGTGCTGCAGGAGGTTGTTGCTCGGAGGGAGGATGCGGGGAAACTTGCTGATCTGCTGGCGACGGTGGGGGGGTTGGAGAATGGGGAGTTGTTGAAGGTGCTTGCGACCCTTGAGGTGAAGGAACGGGTGGACTTTGTGCTTGAAGCTGTTGGGAAGAAGACTGCCGCAGCGGCAGGGGAGAGGAGGGTTGTTCAGAGGGTTAGAGGGGAGGGTAAGAGGGGTTTCACACCAAGGATGCCTGGGGAGGAGGATGAAATGGATGATTTAAACGAGTTGAGGAAGAGGGTGGAAAAAGCGGAGTTGTCGGCCGAAGCGAGAAAGGTTGCGGAACGGGAAGTTAAGAGGTTGAGTAAGATGAGCACCGCGCAGGCGGAATACCATGTTTGTAGGGCATATGTTGAGAATTTGGTGGAGATTCCGTGGGTGAAGGAGACGGGGGGGAGGTTTGATTCCGGGACGTTAAAGAGGGCGAAGGAACAGCTTGATGAGGATCATTATGGATTGGAGAAGATCAAGAAACGCTTGGTGGAGTATCTTGCTGTGTTGAAGTTGAAGAGTGGGGTTAATGCCGAGTTGGAGAAGAAGGTGGAAAAGGCGGAGAATGAGGATGTTGCGGGGGAGTTGAGGAGGAAGAGGATGGTTGATAAATCCCCGATTTTGTTGCTTGTGGGACCACCTGGCACGGGGAAGACTTCGCTGGCGAAGTCGGTGGCTGCTTCGCTTGGGAGGGAGTTCCATCGAATTTCGCTTGGTGGGGTGCGTGATGAGGGGGAGATTAGGGGGCATAGGAGGACGTATGTGGCTGCCATGCCGGGGCTGATTGTGACTGGGTTGAAGAAGGTTGGGGTTGTTAATCCCGTGTTCTTGCTGGATGAGATTGATAAAATCGGGATGGGCAATCATCAGGGCGATCCTTCTGCTGCGATGTTGGAGGTTCTTGATCCTGAACAGAACCATACGTTTGTGGATCATTATGTGAGTATCCCGATTGATCTGAGCAAGGTTTTGTTCATTGCTACCGCAAACTCGCTCGACACTATCCCTCCGCCTCTGCTGGATCGGATGGAGACCATTCAGCTATCAGGATACACCAGTATTGAGAAGCAGCAGATTGCTCGACGACATCTTCTTCCAAAGCAGGTTACAACAAACGGACTCAACGAAGGAGACGTCAAAATGTCCGATGCTGTTCTCGAAAAAATCATCACAGCCTACACGCGCGAAGCAGGCGTACGCAACCTTGAGCGCGAACTCGGCAGCGTATGTCGCGCTAAAGCCGTACAATATGCCGATGCGCAGGACTCGTCTCAGCCATCGAACTACAATCCCGTTGTTGAACCCCAAGACCTGGAACCTATCCTCGGCGCTGAAAAATTCGAAGACGAACTCGCCTCACGTCTCAACCCACCAGGAATCGTCACCGGCCTCGTTGCCTTTTCCAGCCTCTCTCAAGGGAGCATCCTCTTCATTGAAGTGGCTGAAATGCCAGGCAACGGCCAGGTCCAACTCACTGGCACTCTCGGGGGCGTTCTTCAAGAATCCGTTCATGTAGCCCTCTCATGGGTAAAAGCCCATGCATTCGAACTCTCGCTAACAACCTCCCCGGACGAGGATATCATGAAATCGCGGAATATCCATGTCCATTGCCCCGCGGGTGCAATCCCCAAAGATGGACCCTCAGCCGGTTTGGCGCATACCGTTGCGATAATTTCGCTGTTTTCAGGTAGGCCCGTCCCGCCGAAACTGGCCATGACGGGCGAGATTAGTCTTCGGGGCAGGGTTCTACCCGTGGGAGGCATTACTGAGAAGTGTATTGGTGCGATGAGGGCTGGTGTGGAGAAGGTTCTGCTTCCGGAGATGAACAGAAAGGATGTAAAAGAGCTGCCACTGGAGGTGAGGCAGGGTCTGGAGATTGCGTTTGTGGGTAATGTCTGGGACGCGTTGGGTCATGTTTGGCCCGATAGGGCATGGGAGGGACATATGGATAGTCGGTTGTAATTGCACTACTTTCAACCTTAGATAAAGCGTGAACAACATCCTTGTGCCACACTACTACCCTAAATCCTGCATAGCTGTGCTCGTAAATGAGGTTGATTGTGGTGGCGCAGTATATATACTCCACTTTCTGCGTTGTTAGTTAGCTGTAATGGCTCAACGGTGAAGAGCTGGCTTAGCAATCAACCCTAACGGGGGATTTACCCCACAGTTGGACGTGCCCAGTTCGAACTCGGTGGAGGCTTGTCCACTCGCTTCGGTAACGAGCGATGCTGGTGCAGCCCTAAGATCCTGGAGCACCCTTCAGCCGAGCAATCGGGCAGAGAACTTCAGACCATGGAGTGGCGGTATTGGATCACACGTTTGATTGATGGGCTGAGAGTTGGATATACCGGTTGCAACGCCAATTTTTTTTTCACCAATCCACAACATTTGATGTAGACATCCGATGGCTGTTGGATACGCGTAATCGTACATGTGACTTGATGACGATGTTTCGCCGAGGTATCATACATAATTGCCGGGTTCGTTTGACAGTGGTTCGCTTTTGCAGGTACAACCAACCTCTGAACTGAGAATAATCTAACAAAATGCCATTCGGACATCTCCTCGACAGAGCGCAGCAATGTAAGCTTCTCCCAAAAATAACCATTGCATTTGTTGACACTCTAGATTTGGATCGTCTCCAGCAATCTGACAATCCCCAACATCATCAACCTCAACAACAAACAATGGACCAAACAATGACGCCCCCTCCCACATCTTCCCAGCCAACAATCCCCAAGCTAAGGAAACAACCTGTAGTACTGGGGTTGCTTAATGACCCGGGGTTGAATAGGGACTCGATAGCAGCCGCTTCGGCTAGGTTCGGGAATAGAGTCCTGTGGACGTGTAGGGATACGCAATTGATGAACCCTGAAGGGAAGGTACAGCAGTGGCCCGTTATAAGTAGTACTGCTTCTTGGACGGATTTTTGGCCTCAGTCTGGGGAGGGGGGCTTTGGGGAGGAGGGAAAAGCTATAGGGCAGCAGGAACAGCAGCCCCTGGAACGGGCGACGGAAGGAGGACAGCAGGGACAACACTGCCGCCCCGGAGGCTGCATTATCCACCACTGCCCGCATGATAGAGACGCATTTAGACACACGGCCCTCCGCGCGTACGGGACGAACTCTACGCAGCAGGCTTTTTTTCCGGTGCTGAAGGGACAAGGCGCGCCTCCGGCGGGGGGATGTCACGATGGGAACCGCTTCGCGATTTGGCCTGATGCTGCGCCGCTTGTGGTGCATGCTGATGGACAGGGGGGGACAGCGTACTGCTGGATCAAGAATGCGGTTATTACTAACCAGCTCGCTTCGCTTGTGGATGATCCTGCCACTGCGTTGCATAGGATCGAGTATGATGCTTCGCGGCACTGTGGGGACGCTTTGCCGGATGTGAAAGTTGTGGATGTGAGGTTTTGGGGGGAGGGGGAGATTCCGTATGGGGTTTATGGGGGGGTTGTGCACGATGGGTGGGCGTATCTTTATGGTCAGACTTCGAAAAATGTGGTTGCGCTTGCGCGCGTGAGGGTTGATGAGGTCGAGGATAGGGGGAGGTATGAGTACTTCGTTAATGGGAAGTGGACGGGGAAGAGGCCCGGGTTAATGGATGGAGGGATTGGGATAAAAAATTGTTCTGCCGGGGGGCAGGGGACGTACTACTTCTCGCCGGCTTGGGGGTGTTTTGTGTGGATTGGTGGCTCAAAGTTTCCCGGCGCGCAGTTTTGGGTGACGACCGCTCCGCGGCCGGAGGGGCCATGGATACAGCCGTTCATGTTTTGGGAGGGAAAGAATGGGAATCATGGTCTTGGGGCGTATTCGCTTCAGGCGAACCCCGCGCTTGTGAATTGGGAGAGGGGGAATGGGATTTATTTGACGTATACGAAGGAGGACGATTTTGAGGGGGATGGGTCCGTGTATACGACGCCGTTGGTTTGGGTGGAGTGGGAGTAAATACCTGGGACGGGGGTGTGGTAGGGATGATGTTATGAAAGTTGTTGTTGCTACCTACTTACGAAAAATTGCTGTGCGGTGCTGTGCAGATTATGTTGTGGTTGTCACTGCTGCATGTTTCGTGCAGCTGCAAACCGCTGCAGGGATTAACCGGCTCCATCCGAGACCAATCAAATTGCGTCCGCTGCCGGACGCGTCGCGACACGTCTTCCCATCCACACGTGAAGACAGCTGCCCACGTTCCACTCCTTCCTAATTAGTGCATGGCATAGCTGTCAAATGTCCCCAAAACGATAGCATGGAGGATCCAGAGCTCCAAGGGGCCACCGTCGCTGCTAATGGCCGGCCGCCGTCTCCGGTCCTGTTCGACCCGCAGACGGTTATCAGATATCTCACAAACGTGCTACAAGTCACTCTAGGAGCCACAGAACGCCAGCTCTCCGCCCCCGGAAGCCTACTCCACGACTCAGAACTCCCTCATACCCTCGCCAAATGTCAGCGTTATGCCTTCGAGCCGCAGACGGCGCTCTACGTGCTCAAACAAACTCCGGAATCCGACGATGAAGACGAGGAAGCTTTTGTCTTGAGTTCGGAGATCCTCTCCAGCTCCCGCGCCGTTGCGTGTGTTGCCTTCTTGAAGCGCCCGGTTCCGCTCTCGCAACATGTTCCCATTAGTCGGCAGATTTCGGTTGTCAATTTGCCATTATCAGGTGATTCTGAGGCTTCAGTGTCGCCGTATGAAGGGCTGCATTCACTAGTCCGCGGAGCTTTGACACCGCTTTTTGAGGCTGCCGCGAGAGGCGCCGAGAGAGATAACCTACGGCCAGATGGAGATGCGAGGATGGGGATCTCCGGTGCAAGGAGGAAGTTGGCTGATTTGGAAGTCAGCTTGCAGAATTTGCAGCAGAATATTGAAGTTGAGGCTCCGCGGCTGCAGATTCATCCCATAGTATTCGAACGGTTGGAAGCGTCGGGAGGTAATTTGCAGATTGCTATGACGGATGTACCAGAGTCCATTATTGGCGACTCGAGCCTGCTGAACAAGCTGCAGAGCATGGCCAACGACTGGATCAAGCAGATCAGAGACTTTACCAAGATTGCTGATGAGAGGCCTGTTGGTACGACGACGCAGGAGAAGAATTTCTGGCTCGCAATGGAGGCCGCTCTCGATGCCGTAGAGAAACAGCTTGCCGGAGGAGGCGTGTTGCTGACGATGAAGATTTTGGAAAAGGCCAAGAGACACGGCATAACAGCCAGTTTCTCCTCCGATACCAAATTGAAAGAGACAAAGGATATGGTGCAAAAGTACAATTCCCTCTTCCACGGGTTTCCCGTGGAGAACCTGCTCTCAGCCACGTCGGTAGCCAAACTGCGTGATGCACTAGACGATCTATTCATTCACCTGAACAAGAAGCTGCGCCTGACTCCATATCCGATTCAAAGGGCCTTGCCACTGGTGGAAGCCATCTCGGCCGACCTGGACAAGAGGCTGCATGATCTTCTTCCAGGTCGAGCCCTCATGCACATGCCCTTTGATGAGTTTTTCAACGTCATCTCTCAAGTGCAGGAAATTTGGTCATACTGGGATGAGGATCTGAAGGAGTTTACCAATGTTGCCCGAGACGCTACGAGACGGCGTAGTGGCAAGTTCATCCCCATTAAAATTACAAAACGCCATGATCGCACGCAGGATAGGCTTAATTACGTCCTGACTTTCAGGGAAAACCATGAGCAGCTGCGAAAGACGATTGCGCATGTGCTCGGCCCGGAAGATGGTGTTCCAGAGGGAACCAACCAGGGCCCAAACGACTTGGACGGGGTAGATGCCATTCAGGAGATCTCACAGGCATATCTCGCCGTGCAGGATGTAGATGTGCTTGATATCTCGCCCGAGGGAGAGCGGTTGTGGATGCAGGCAGAGGCAATCTACAACGAGCGAACGGCGCGGGTTGAAAACTCCATCATCGCCCGTCTGCGAGATCGTCTGGCAGTGGCCAAGTCGGCGAATGAAATGTTTCGCGTCTTCTCCAAGTTCAATGCCCTCTTCGTTAGACCGAAAATCCGTGGTGCGATTAGCGAATACCAGGTACAGCTGATCAATAACGTCCGCGATGACATTGAGATGCTCCAGCAGCGATTCACCCATCAATACGGTCAGTCTGAAGCTCATGCCATGGCCCAACTGCACGACCTGCCGCCCATCTCTGGCGCAATTATCCGAGCCCGCCAGATTGAGAGGCAGCTGGACAATTACATGAGCAAAGTCGGACATGTTCTGGGGCCAAATTGGGATCATCACTCTGATGGCCAGAAGCTGCTCGTCCTCAGCAAAGGCTTCCGGCAGAAGCTCGATTCCAAGCCCATTTTTGATGACTGGCTGCGGGATATAGGGCGACGCAACTTGTCCATCTCGGGCAGACTGTTTGCCGTCACGCAGAACCGGGCAAAGGGGAATCAGCTGGAGATTCATGTCAACTTTGACTCGCAAGTCATCACTCTGTTCAAAGAGGTTCGCAATCTCGTCTGGCTGAGTTTTCCCGTGCCGCATGCCGTGTCGAGTGTATCCAAGGAAGCGAAGAGAGTCTATCCTTTTGCGGTAAGTCTGATGGAGAGTTTGAACACGCTGGCCCAGACGAATATGGCTATGGAAGAGTTGTCAGATGCTACGGATCTGCTCGCCGGTTTCCGCAACGAGGTGCAGTCGTACATTGCCAGGGGCGCGTCCGTCAGGTGGGAAACGTTTGTCCTCGCCTTTGACCTGCATGTCCGCACCATAGACGACTCGCGAGGTTCGGGCGATGATAAGCTGCATGTGCAGTTTGTGCGGAACCTGGGAACTGCTGTCACGACATTGCAGAGTAAAGTGGCCACACTGCAGACTATCAATGCATCGGTGGTTGCAACCCTGAAAGAGCTTCAGACGTGTACCTTTTCTGCTGACACGTTCCGTACCAATATCGAGGCATTGCAGCGAGCGGTTGACCAGCTTAACCTCGAAGGGTACTCCAATATTCCCTATTGGGTTGCCAAGACCAATGATCAAGTTGTTCAGACGCTGAACGCCCGTCTACAGCAAGCCATCAAGGACTGGAGTGATGAATTTGAGAGCAATGAAGCCACTACGACGAAGCAGGAAGGAATGCCTGACGTCGAAACTTCATCTCACGATATTGTCATGGCAAACCAGCTGATCCAGCTTGACCCGCCTTTGCCAGATGCCAAGGTCAAGTGGATAGAAAATTTGCACTCTTGGCTTGGTATTGTGTGGAACCTGCCTCGAATTCAGACATCTCGCTTCGAGAACGCCCTCACCCTAGGCGGCCAGACGACGGATATAACATACTCTCAGCTGCCGCTCCTGTGCATGGACATGCTCACTGATCTCTATGGGAAGCTTGACGCCAAGCTCGCCCTGGCGCAGTCCTACGTCAACGAGTGGCTGCAGTTTCAATCGCTTTGGGATCTGCAGATGGATCAAATACATCAAGACATTGGAGAGGAGTTGGATCTCTGGTTGCAACTGATTTTGGAAATTCGACAGAAGCGAGACACGTTTGATACATCAGGCAGCACCCGGTCGTTTGGACATTTGCTCATCAACTACGAACAGGTCCAGTCCAAGGTCAATGCCAAGTATGACCAGTGGCAGCATGAGTTGCTGGCGCATTTTGCTGTGCTTTTCGCCACGCGGCTGGTCGATGTGTATGCCGAATTGCAAAAGGCACGGAAAGATCTCGAGGGCTCGTCCCTGCAGGCTTCGTCCACGGCGCAGGCAGTCCAGTTCATCACGATTGTGCAGTCTTGCAAGCGGCTGACAAAGGACTGCGAGGTGGACATGGAGACCTTTAGACACGGTCAGCAGGCCCTCTCCCGTCTGCGCTTCCAGTATCCCCGGGATTGGCTCTACGTAGAACAGGTTGACCACGAGTGGTCGGCCCTTGTAGAAGTGCTGGAACGAAAGAGCAAGCTCATTGCCGACCAGACTGACGCGTTGCGGGCAAAAATTATTGCCGAAGATGGGGTTGTTCAACGTCAGATTGGAGACATGACGGAACGTTGGGGCGAACAGAGGCCTGTTTCGGGCTCCATTCCGCCGGCAGAGGCGGTGGCCACCCTTGACACTTTTGATGCGGATCTCACCCGTCTGCGTGAACAGTCGGATATGGTGTCGAGGGCCAAAGAGGCCTTGGATCTGCCTGTAGGACCTGACAATTCCCTCGCCACGCTTCTTGAAGAGGTGCAGGATTTCAAATCGGTGTGGGCGAATCTGAGCATTGTCTGGACAGAGCTTAATGACCTCCGGGACCAGCCCTGGAGCAGCGTGCAGCCTCGCAAGCTGAGACAGTCGCTTGACAACATTATCAAGACGGCCAAGGAGATGCCCAGCAGGATGCGGCAGTATGCTGCCTTCGAGCATATGCAATCTGTGCTTCGTCAACTGCTCAAAGTCAATCCTCTGCTGACCGAGATGCGTTCTGATGCAGTGCGTGAGAGACATTGGATCAAGATTTTCAAGACGCTGCAACCTTCTAAACGCTATTCGCCGCTCTCCGTCACACTTGGGGATGTCTGGGACCTGCAGCTGGGGCCGTCGGAATCGGTCATTCGGGATGTCATCACCCAGGCCCAGGGCGAAATGGCGTTGGAGGAGTTTGTGCGTTCGGTCCGGGAATTTTGGCAAAACTACTCGTTGGATCTCGTCAACTACAGGAACAAGTGTCGACTCATCCATAGCTGGGATGAGTTGTTTGCAAAATGCAGCGACCACTTGAATTCGCTGCAGGCCATGAGACATTCGCCCTATTACAAAGAGTTTGAAGAAGAGGCTTCAGCGTGGGAGGACCGCCTCAACAGGATTCATGTCCTCTTCGACGTCTGGATCGATGTGCAGCGGCAATGGGTTTATCTTGAGGGAGTCTTCACCGGTAACGCGGACATTAAGCATCTCCTCCCGGTAGAGTCTGCTCGATTCGCCAACATCAACAGCGAGTTCATGTCTGTCTTGAAAAAAGTGTACCGCTCGCCACAGGTTTTGGAGGTTTTGCACATTCCCGACGTTCAGCGGTCATTGGAGCGACTAGCTGATCTATTGAACAAGATCCAAAAAGCGCTTGGGGAGTACCTCGAGAAGGAGAGAGTCGCGTTCCCGCGCTTCTACTTTGTTGGTGATGAAGATCTGCTTGAGATTATTGGGAACAGCAACGATACTGTCCGCATCGCGAAGCATCTGCGCAAGATGTTTGCGGGCATCTCTGGACTCGTCATGGAGCAGGAAACATCCATTGTGGGCATCACTTCTGCCGAAGGTGAGACAATCAGGCTGCGTAAACCGATTGATCTTGCTGTAACGCCGCGTGTCAATGAATGGCTTAGGGCTCTTGAGACGGGCACAAAAGAGACGCTCTCTGAAGCTCTAGTTGACGCTATTGGCGTACTAAGTTCTTTGGAGGAAGACGATATGGATTCATTTGAGGCGTTTATCCAACGCTTCCCGGCTCAGATTGTTGTCCTTGCCTCACAAATATTTTGGACGTCGCAGGCCAACACTGCCCTTGCCAATGGGGGCACTCTTCTTCATATCCTCCACGAACTTATAGTTGGTCGACTAAAGTTTCTCGCGTCTACTGTACTCCGCGAGTTGGAGCCGCTCTACCGCAAAAAGTGCGAACATCTCATCACCGAGTTTGTGCACCAGCGAGACAAGGTAGAAGAGCTTGTCAAGGCCGGGGCTGATTCTCCAGAGCATTATCAATGGCTCTTGCAAATGCGTTATGAGTTTGATCCCAACGCCAGTCCCCTGGATCGAGTTCAAGTCAAGGTTGCCAATGCCGTACTGACCTATGGGTTTGAGTATCTGGGTGTGCCCGAACGTCTTGTGCGGACGCCACTGACGGACCGCTGCTTCCTCACCCTCAGTCAAGCGTTGTGTCAGCGGCTCGGTGGCTCGCCCTATGGTCCTGCGGGAACGGGCAAGACGGAATCCGTCAAGGCTCTTGGTGTGCAGCTCGGACGCTTCACGCTCGTTTTCAATTGCGATGACACGTTTGACTACCAAGCCATGGGCCGCATCTTTTTGGGGTTATCACAAGTCGGGGCTTGGGGTTGTTTTGACGAATTCAATCGTCTGGAAGAGCGGATTCTCTCTGCCGTCTCACAGCAAATTCAGAATATCCAGATTGGCTTGCGTAAGAGGGCGCAGGATCCCAATGCCAAGATCGATCTTATTGGGAGGCAGCTGAATGTGCATCCCTTGACGGGAATGTTCATCACCATGAACCCCGGCTATGCTGGTCGATCGAACCTCCCCGACAACCTGAAGAAGCTGTTCCGCAGCGTAGCCATGTCGAGGCCTGACAAGGAGATCATAGTAGAAGTCATGTTGTTCTCCCAGGGTTTCTCAGAGGCGAAGGCACTTTCACGACAGACTGTTCCGTTTTTCGCCAAGTGCAGCACCACGCTGTCGAAGCAGCCGCACTATGACTTTGGCCTGCGAGCGTTGAAGAGCGTGCTGGTCAGCTCTGGTGGACTGAAGCGGTCGAGGTTGGCGAGCGGCACCGGACAAGGGAGTGATTTTGAGCCGCAGATTATTGTTCAGAGCATCAGGGAGACGATTGCGCCTAAACTAGTGCGGACTGATGCCAAGCTCATGGAGGATATCGAAGCTGAGTGTTTTCCCGGAGTACAGTATGTGCCCGCCTCACTGGAGAACTTGAGGGAAGCGCTGCGTGAGGTTATTGAGGAGCGCCAACTCTTTGCTACGGCTGCGTGGATGACCAAAGTGTTGCAGTTGTACCAGATCCAGTGTCTGCATCATGGTGTCATGATGGTTGGCAGCTCTGGAACGGGCAAATCAACGGCGTGGCAGGTGCTGCTTGCGGCGATGCAAAAAGTTGACGGTGTCGAAGGCGTTTGCCATGTTATCGATCCCAAAGTTATGTCCAAAGAGGCCTTATATGGCAACCTCGACAGCACGACGAGAGAGTGGACAGACGGCTTGTTCACCAGTATCCTGCGCAAGGTAGTTGATAACCTCCGTGGCGAAGATGGAAAGAGGCACTGGATTGTCTTTGACGGTGATGTTGATCCCGAGTGGGTTGAGAATCTAAACAGTGTGCTGGATGATAACAAGTTGCTTACTCTGCCCAATGGTGAGCGGCTCGGACTCCCTCCCAACGTGAGGATCATGTTCGAGGTTGAGACGCTTCGCTATGCCACGCTCGCAACCGTCAGCCGTTGTGGCATGGTTTGGTTTAGCGACGATACCGTCTCCCTTGACGTGATTCTCTCTCGCTATCTTGCTCAGCTACGCACAGCTACCTTTGAGGATCTTGAGGAAGATGTTGCCATGCAGGCTTCGCCAGAGGGCAGACTTGCCTCACTCACACTCATGGCGGAGATTCTAAATGCTCGCTTGACAGGGAACGAGTTCTTGCAAAAGGCCCTCGATCGGTGCAGGGACATGAACCATATCATGGAGTTCACTACTATTAGAGCTGTTGGCACGCTGTTCTCGCTGTTGAGAAAAGCCTGTCGGTTGATGCTGGAGTACAGCTTGCATCATCCTGATTTCCCGCCCACAGAAGACCAGATTGATGCGTTTTTGTCCAAGAAGGTTCTTTTGGCGACTGTCTGGGCGTTTGTGGGTGATTGTCCCTTGTGCGAGAGGAAGGTGTTTGGTGATTTCGTTGCTAGACTGGTCACGTTGGATGTCCCACTGTTGACGGAGCAGACTTCCCTCATCGATTATGATGTCTCATTGCCGAACGCGGCCTGGGTTCCCTGGCAGACACAGGTCCCGTCCGTTGATGTCAACACCCACTCCATTACGCAGACGGACATGGTTATTCCCACCGTTGACACCGTTCGTCATGAAGAGGTGCTTTACTCTTTCCTTGCGGATCATAAGCCACTCTTGCTTTGTGGACCGCCTGGGTCAGGAAAGACGATGACGCTTTTCAGTGCGCTGAGGAAGCTGCCAAGTATGGAAGTTGTTGGTCTCAATTTTTCCAGCGCGAGCACTCCCGATCTATTGGTGAAGACACTAGAACAATACTGCGATTACCGGAAGACGCTGAGCGGAGTGACTATGGCTCCGCGGCAAATTGGTCGCTGGCTGGTTCTCTTCTGTGACGAGATCAATCTGCCTGCACCGGATAAGTACGGCACGCAGAGGGTGATTTCGTTTATGAGGCAGTTGATTGAGAATGGCGGCTTCTGGCAGACTTCTACCAAGACCTGGGTCAGTCTTGAAAGGATTCAGTTTGTCGGCGCCTGCAACCCTCCAACCGACGCCGGACGCACACCTCTTGGTCTGCGTTTCCTTCGCCATGCTCCGCTCGTCATGGTCGATTATCCCGGAGAGCTCTCTCTGAACCAGATTTACGCCACGTTCAACAATGCCGTTCTTAAGCTAGTCCCGTCTCTGCGTGGTTATGCTGAGCCGTTGACAAAGGCGATGATTGAAGTCTACATGCTCTCGCAAAAGCGATTTACGCCTGATATTCAGCCGCACTATATGTATTCGCCTCGTGAGTTGACCAGGTGGGTGCGTGCTATATATGAAGCTGTCAGACCGTTGGAGACGCTCTCTCTTGAAGGGCTTGTACGCATCTGGGCCCATGAAGCTCTGAGGCTGTTTTCTGATCGGTTGCTTACCGACGCTGAGAGGCAGTGGACAGAGGAAACCATTGACCGCGTCGCTCTTGAGCATTTCCCCAACATTGATGAGAAGGCAGCGTTGCAGAGGCCTATCCTATTTTCTAACTGGCTCTCCAAGAACTATGTCCCCGTTGACCGGGATCAGTTGAGGGACTTTGTCAAGGCTCGTCTGCGGACGTTTTGCGAAGAGGAGATTGACGTCCCGCTTATCCTTTTTAATGATGTGCTGGAGCATGTTTTGCGCATTGACCGAGTGTTCCGCCAGCCGCAGGGTCATCTTATCCTCATTGGTGTCAGTGGCAGCGGCAAGACGACGCTTTCCCGCTTTGTAGCATGGATGAACGGTCTTTCTGTCTTCCAGATCAAAGTCCATGGGAAGTATTCGTCCGAGGACTTCGATGACGACCTCCGCAACGTCCTTCGACGGTGCGGCTGCAAGGGCGAAAAGATTTGCTTCATCATGGATGAATCTAACGTGCTCGACTCTGGGTTCTTGGAGAGGATGAATACCCTGCTTGCCAACGGTGAAGTCCCTGGACTGTTTGAAGGAGATGAGTATGCTGCCCTCATGACGGCGTGTAAGGAAGGTGCTCAGCGCCAGGGTCTTCTTCTCGACTCCCAAGAGGAGCTGTACAAGTGGTTCGCCCAGCAGATCGTGCGAAACCTGCACGTTGTCTTCACCATGAATCCTCCCACTGAAGGCTTATCCTCCAAGGCCGCCACCAGTCCGGCCCTGTTCAATCGTTGCGTTCTTAATTGGTTCGGAGATTGGTCTGATCAGGCGCTCTACCAGGTTGCCTTTGAACTTACGCAGTCTGTTGACATTGATCGCAGCAACTACGCCAAGCCTGATAGTCTCCCGCTGGAATATGATCAGCTTGAACCGCCGCTCTCGCATCGTGACGCTGTGGTCAACTCCATGGTCCATGTTCACCACTCCATGCGCAACTTCAATAAAAGGCTGCAGAGGCAACTGGGCAAGGTTACTTATCTTACTCCCCGGCAATTTTTGGACTTTGTGGCTCAGTTTGTGAAGTTGTTTAATGAGAAGAGGGATGACCTTGAAGAGCAGCAGAGACATTTGAACGTTGGTCTGGACAAGCTCCGCGAGACGGTTGACAAAGTCTCCGAGCTAAAGCGCAGTCTGGCGGAGAAAAAGTCTCAGTTGGAGAGAAAGGATGCCGAGGCCAGTGAGAAGCTTCAACGCATGGTTGCCGATCAGAGAGAAGCTGAGCAAAGAAGAGCCGCTTCGTTGGAGATTCAAGCTGCTTTGGAGAAGCAGGAAGCTGAGGTCGCAAAGAGGAAGGAAGTTGTGCTTGCAGACCTCGCCAAAGCCGAGCCGGCCGTGTTGGAGGCGCAACGGAGTGTTAGCAACATCAAGCGTCAACATCTGACCGAGGTCCGGTCCATGCAGAACCCGCCCGCTGGCGTAAAGCTCGCATTGGAGGCGGTCTGCACACTGCTTGGCCACAGGGCAAACGACTGGAAGACGATTGTCAGCATCGTCCGGCGGGATGACTTCATTGCAAGTATAGTGAACTACGACAATGAAAGACAGATGACGCCGCAGCATCGCAACAAGATGAAGGTCGAGTTTTTGTCAAAAGACGAGTTTACCTTTGAGAGGGTCTACCGCGCGAGTAAAGCGTGTGGACCGCTAGTGCAGTGGGTTGAGGCGCAGGTTAATTATTCAGAGATCCTGGACCGCGTTGGGCCACTGCGTGTAGAGGTTGAGCAGTTGGAAGAAGAGGCTCTGCAGACCAAGGCGGAGGCGAAGATGATTGAGAATACATTGTCTGACTTGACGGCCAGTATTGCGAGGTATACGGAGGAATATTCGTCACTCATTGGCCAGACGCAGGCGATCAAGAGAGAGATGACGGCTGTGCAGTCCAAAGTTGACCGGAGCATGCGTCTATTGAACAGTTTATCGTCTGAACGGGGACGTTGGGAAGAGAGCAGCAAGACGTTTGAAGCGCAAATGGATACACTTGTTGGACAGGTATTCCTTGCTGCTGCGTTCTTGGCATACTGTGGGCTCTATGATCAACAGTACCGTCGGGCCATGTTGGAGGATTGGTCGTTTCACCTCTCGCAGTCGGGCATTGCTCTTAGTCCGGAGAGTACTTTGACCGAGTTGCTCTCTAATGCGGATGATAGGCAGCAGTGGCACGATCACGGCTTGCCGGTCGATGAGCTCTGCACGGAGAATGCTATCATGCTGAAGCGGTATAACCGGTACCCGCTCATCATTGATCCTTCTGGCCGCGTTACCCAATTCTTGCTTAATGAGCACGTCGAGAGAAGGTTGACGGTGACAAGCTTCCTAGACAGCTCCTTTACGAAGCAGCTCGAGAGCGCCCTTCGGTTTGGCAATCCGATTCTTATTCAAGATGCAGAACATATGGATCCGATCCTGAACCATGTGCTGAATAAAGAATATCAGCGCACTGGGGGTCGTGTGCTCATTCAGCTGGGCAAGCAGGAGATTGATTTCTCGCCTGCGTTTAAGCTGTATCTGTCGACAAGAGACCCGTCGGTTCATTTCGCACCGGATGTCTGCAGTCGGACGACTTTTGTCAACTTTACAGTAACACAGAACAGCCTCAAGGCGCAGACGCTGAATGAGGTTCTAAAATCTGAAAGACCGGATGTGGATGAACGACGGGCGAACCTGGTCAAGATGCAGGGTGAATTTACGCAGCGACTGAGAAGGCTAGAGCGGATGTTGCTTCAGGCTCTGAATGAATCTCGCGGGAACATTCTCGACGATGAGAATGTCATCCAGACGCTGGAGACGTTGAAGAATGAAGCGGCGGACATTACAGCCAAAGCTGCTGAGACGGAAGGCGTCATGACCGAAGTCAATACCATTATGGCTACCTATGACACCATTGCGAGGTCGTGTTCGGCCATCTTTGCCGTCTTGGAGCAACTCTACCATGTCAATCATTTCTACCAATTCTCGCTACAGTACTTTGTGCGAGTTTTTGAGGGTGTCCTAGCAAGTGCTAGGCAGATAAATGAGAAGGAGCCACGCGCGCGGATCGATTTCATGGTGCGTGAGCTGTTTAGGAAGACGTACGCAGAGACGGCTGTTTCACTTCTGCAGCGCGATCGCCTGGTCTTGGCTGTTTTATTGGCCCAGGCTTCGCCGTTTGCAATGGATAAAGGGTTGATCGATACTTTGCTTGATGATGCTTTGCCGGGAAATGATGTCAAATCTGTGCCCGATCAGAGGGAGTCGGCCATGGCGATGGTGGCTCGTATGTCTTCTCTGAAAGACGTGTTTGCCAATGCAAGTGAAGAAGATTTGGAGGGTTTCATAGCTGCAGAAGATGCGGAGAATCATGTTCCTTCTCTGGGGGATGTCAATGCGAATGATGCTGCGCTGAAGGGACTGCTTCTGATCAAGATGCTTCGCATCGACCGTTTGATTCCTTCGACGGAGAAGTTCATCACGACTGTTTTCGGCTCTTCTTTCTTGGCCGTTTCAGACGATGCCCTCTCCCGCGCAGCGTCCCATTCCTCGCCAACATCACCTATTGCCCTCTGCTCCACACCAGGTTTTGATGCATCATACAAAGTCGACTCTCTCGTCGCCCGCATGCAAAGTCCATGCACAAGTGTAGCCATGGGCTCAAACGAAAGCATTTCCTCAGCCGACAGTGCCCTCTCCAGCGCCGCTGCCAATGGAACCTGGGTCCTAATCAAAAACGTCCATCTCTCCTCACCCGACTGGCTCCAAAACCTCATCAAACGCATCGAAGCATTGAAACCACACAGCGATTTCCGCGTTTTCCTATCAATGGAACTAAATGACCGCGTACCCTCTGGACTCCTCCGCGCAGCAAAAATTTTAGTCCACGAGCCCCCTGGCGGAGTAAGGGCTAATCTCAAGGACTCACTCGCCACTCTTTCTGAAACGCAAACCGGCACCCACCCTGTGGAGCTCACCCGTGTCCTCTTCCTTTTGGCCTATTTCCACGCCATCGTACAAGAACGTCTCCGCTACGCGCCTCGCTTAGGCTGGACACAACTCTGGGAGTTCAATGACTCGGATTTTGAGGCCTGTGTCTTTATCGTCACATACTGGGTTGACTATGTTGCCAAAGGGAGGGTCAATGTCGCGCCAAAGACGATTCCGTGGGAGTTGATCCGCATCCTGGTGGGGGAGATGTATGCCGGGAAAGTCGACCACCCTGCGGATTTATCTGAAGTTTTCGAGCTGGTAAACAAGGTTGTAAAAGTCGAGGCGTTTGAGGAGGGGTGGGATTTAATTAGTACTGTTGGGGGAGAAGGAGGGAAGCTTCCGCTCCCTGCTGGTACGGGTTTGGGGGCATTTAAAGAGTGGGTTGATTCTCTACCTGAGCGGGAACCGCCTACTTGGTTGGGGTTGAGGAGTGATGCGGAGAGATTGGTCCTTGTCCGCACGGCGGAGGGGATGGTGAGGGATTTGGAGAGGGTTACTGGAGTGTTGGAGGAGGGGGAGAGTTAGCTATTTTCTTGTGTTTTGCTTTGCTCTTGTGTGAATTTATTGTGTTCGTTGTGACAATAGGGGTTCTGGAAGGGTTTCTTTTTTGTTGTTATCTTTTGCGGGTTCATCAGCCCATTCCCCTACCACTCTCGAAGCAATTAAACCAGATCTGATATACACTAGCTCTCCCACCTCCCATTTTTGGTACGGGAGTGTGCCTGTAGGATTAGACGCGCGGTTAGTTGTCTTGATGAAGGTGACATTTGGGCAACCTATGAGACATTGTGGTGCCTGCTTCTTGCCGATGGAACAGGTTCAACGTACTCTGGGTTGGCAAAATGATTTTCTGCAGGATGGATCTACTGTGTTGATTGGCTTTAACCACCCCCCAGAAAGGCAGCGCAGTTATTGGTTGAGGGCCCACGCATGACTCCACTGACACCTCAGTCGCCTGATACGAGGTAGCCCGCGATTCGCAGACTCCAAAGTACCTCTTCACTTTTCCATCTCGTCCACCTTATCACTCTTCTTCAGCGGCGTTTGAGTGTGTCAGATTTCTCCCGAAGGAAGAAAGTCACCCCAAGGACATTCCCCTAAGGTGTTGTGTGGTCGATGACGTCGCCCCTGGGATTGTGCCAGATGTGGGGGCGTCTTGGCGCACTTCTACCCCTCGGTGACGGAATCACACGCACTTCACTTTTTGCTAGAGGGAAGATAGGAGGAGTGGGGAGATAACTTCCTCCCTTTCGATATCACGTCGCAGGAGACGATTGCAGTCCAGGTTGCGTCGAAATGTGAGGCAGTCTTGGCACAGGCCTTAGTCTTACGTCCTCCCTTCCGACATCGCGTCCCGGGGGTAGGCCACGATAGATGCGATCGGGTTCGGGGCGGAATGGGGGGGTGTTTTGGCACAAGTCCTGCTCTCACTTTTCCTTGCAAGGGATGTGGGATTAGCGTTGCGGCCCACTCTGTGTGACTGTTTTGTATACGATGCTACACTACAATCATCACTTCTGTGGAAAATTGGGTTTTTGAAGGGGAGGCGACATGAGGTGATTGCTCTAAGGGATAAGATGAAGGATGGACAAGGCCGATATAGCTCAGAGTTCGATATAGTTGGGCTACTACGCGCTCTTTAACCCAAGGGGCCAAAACATGGAGCAGAAACGCTGGAGCAGCTCCACTACCGGATCTCTGACAAGAAACTAGCCGGCTTTTGCAAGTTTGATAGCACGACTTGCCAAGTAAGCTGAAGCGACCGATCAGCAGTCCTAGAAGTTCCAAGCGCTCACGCAGGTTTCTCCCTCTGGGTCCGGAGCAGGCAAGAGATGAGCGGAACGACAAAGCTAAGAAATTTGCTCAAAGCTTGATACGGCTTGGACCATTACACACTAGGTTCCGGGCACAAGCTCGGGAGTCGTGATCCACATATCGGACCACTGCACTCCCCGGGACGTGGAACAATAGCTTCATTGCAGGGTTGGGAAGCCCCTGAGATGGCCCGACGAATAAACAGCACGACAGAAGCCTGAAGAATTCCATTGCGGCTCTGGCGGGTTCTTCACCACATTCGGCCTCCATAAAAGTGGGATATCGAAGACTGAAAGGCTGGTTCCTGCGCTGTTGTGTGGGGATGCTTGAAAAGGTCATGCGTAACACGACTCGTACCATGGAGCTGCAGTGGGGGAACAAGTGTGTTGCACGCTTGGAATGGGTGGGGCACGGTTATCGAGGTGTTTGAGGACAGGACACTACACACTTCTCACTCACACAGTGCCATACGATGGTCGACTATGCATCACAAAGATGCGGAGACTGGGAGGTGAAATAGTGAAGTGCGGAGGAATTTGGGTTTTAAGATTTGAGATGTCGTGCTATGCAAATTCGGGGTTATGGCACCTTGTAACGCATAATCGACCATTCATACCGGTCATCGAAGTCTTCAACCAGCACATCTGGAAAGTCAAGTCATTGAAAATCATTCCCGGCCTACAAGAAAGACAGATTGATGAGACGAGGTGTGTTGGATTCAAGCATCGTCGCTAGCACGTATGCGGGGCACTTGCATAGCAAGTCAGCGATACCTCCTACACTACCAGCTGCGCCCTGGGTTTTTTCCTCACAGAGGTTTGCTCTCAGCGCCATGTCATATGTGACATGGCGAATGCGCCCTGCTAGGGTACGACGTGACGTCACCAGCCCACCGGTACAGAATTTTCATTCTGAACGTCTCCTCATTTGAGATAGATAGTCATTTCACACTGTCATATCGACACTGGTAATGAATCATATCCATCTGCATCTGTCCTGTTCCTGTTGTCGATTGCCGCCTATCGCTTCGTCCTCTTCGGCCCGCTGCGCACTCTCGCCCACGGGAGTCCGATCGCTACAATCTTTACCTCCATAAAGGAGGGTTTCCCTGAGACGGGTCATTGTCTCGTTCATGCTTAAGGGCATGGTTCGCTGACGCTGTCCTGGCGAAGACGGTTAGACTGAGGTAGTGTGGGGAAGGTTTCGCACCTCACCTCACATAGAGATAAATATTTACATTTACCTTTTGTTCAGAGTTGAGTGCACACATTTGTCTGTGATCTACGTTCCGCTTTAGTCCTCGGGGGTTCATCCCCTCCAACACTATGTGTTGCTCCACCGTCTAGCACCTAGTAGACTTAGACATATTCGCCCGCAGCAAATATGCAGGCTGTGCTAGCAGGTGGAGTCTATAATCTTGGCGAGGTAACTTGAGTCGGGAGGTGACTGGACTCAAGTGCTTGGAAGGAACGAAAACAAGGAATAATCAGAGTGTCTGCCTCCCCGGCCAGCCAAGTTTTATCATCTGATCTTGTGTTACCGCATCCGTGGACTCCATTCCAGTGGGTCACAATAGAGTCGACGGTTGGGGCAAGTCGATGAAATTCTTGAGGCGAAGAGAACGACTTACTTTGCCCGCTACATCGAACAGAGTCGGTATCTCAATGAATTCACCGTCTGTGCCTCGGTGGCTACGCGTAGATAGCTCATCATTATGTCCTCAAGTGTGGATAAGAGTTGCGCGATTTGCTTAATCACGCAACTGGTTAAGGTCAAAAACGAGACTATAACTCAAAAGTCGTTTTCTGTGTAGCTAAGGGATCTTAACAAACAGAACTGCAAGCCTTCATTGACTTGGTACAATACCCAACAATCTTACTACCAAAGACACAAAATCATATGACCCCCTTACAAGGCATCAAACGGTACTACCACCGTTGTGTTGAAGAAGATTGCCGATGGGGACCATGATGTCAGCGTTGTTGTGGGAACCCTGGTTCGGAGGACCCATTGCGCCGACCTGCTGGCTAGTCACATTGGTTTACTTTTGTTCGGGTGAAAAGACATGGGGACGCCGTTGCCCTGCTGTACGTTAGAAGCGAGATGAGCTGTAGCGATTTGGCTCCCGTGGGTGAGAGTGCGCAGCGACCCGAAGAGGACGGAGCGATAGACGGAACCAGGGACAGGACAGATGTAGATGTGTATGAGTTCATATTAGTGTCGATATGACAGTGTGAATGACCTGCTATGTCTATGAGGGGACGTTCAGAATGAAAATTCTGTACCGGTGGGCCGGTGACGTCACGTCGTACCCTAGCAGGGCGCATTCGCCATGTCACATATGACATGACCCCGAGGGAAAATTTCTGTGGGAAAAAAACCTAGGGTGCAGCTGGTAGTGTAGGAGGTATCGCTGACTTGCTATGCAAGTGCCCTGCATACGCGCTAGCGGCGATGCTTGAATCCAACATGAGCCAGGGACGAGACCATGACATTCGGCGCGTGGATCATCGTCTGGCCAGTTCCAAACGGGCCGTTAACAGACGGCCCTGCATGATCTGGATAATCGTATCCCATGGAGCCATGAGGGGGAATGGTAGTCGTGTTCAAGACGTTCTGCTGATGGGCCATGTTCTGGGCAGTGTTGTGACCAACAGCCTGCGCAGCTCCGTGGGGGTTTTGATAGATAAACGCCATGTTGCCTGAAGAGTTGACAAAGGCCTGATATGTTACGGTGAGGCTGTGAGTGCGCGCGGGACGACCCGCGCCACCTAATCGCACAGTGAATTTGATACACCGACGCGTTCTGCTGGTTATTCATAGCTACGCTCGATACCGCGCGCGTATGGATGGCGCTTCTTGATTGGTTTATAGTATCATAGCTCTCCAGTAGATAGCAGTTTAAATTGTCCTCGTTATTGGGACTTATTGAACCTTTTCCCCTGAGCACCGTAACATGATTGCCACCAGACGCCGCGTGATGCATCGCTCCATTGTTGTTAAGATGTACAGAAGCAAGTTAGCGAGAAAGGATATTACCGCCGATATTGCATTGAAAAGGTCCCCAAGGCCAACATAAAACCAAGGCTTCCACGGTTTGCGCGCACCGTGGCAATTGAAAACGACAAGCATGACTCGACAGCCTCGTCGCCAAGTTTCCCACGAATCTCAATGGTCTACACTGAACCTACGTCTTCGATAGACTAACAGAGTAACCTGCGGCATCCACCGGACGCGTGCAGGGCCGACATCTCTTGCCACCTGTCGACTCCAAAACGGTAGTGACCCGTCCCATCCAGTTTCGCGCTGCTTGGGAGATGCCTATCTTCGGCATTTGCGCCCACAATTCGAATGCCGTATACACTCCTCAGGGGTTTAGTGCTCGCCATCAGTGAGTAGCGACTTCTTTGTTTAAGCTTTGGCCTCAAGTATTCAAAGTTGATTAGAGACGAAGCGGCATCTGTCGCGGGGGCCAGCAGGTGATTTTGACAATCCTGTGCGATGGTAAACATTGGCAGACGGGTAGTAGCGTCCCCATGCACACGGCGATTTGATTTTGCTGTTGTTCAGGTGAGTAATTCGTTTTCCTTTGTTTTAGGGAGGCTGGGCCATTGGGGGTTTAAGTTGTGGTATGTATGTTTTTGTTACATAACTGCTGATTGCTATGCGGATGCAACTTTCTTGGAGCACTGGTTAAAAGGAACTGGTGTTGTGTATGGCGATAGATGGATAGGTGGATTATGGACAGCACGAATTTCGTATCTCGATTGTAGCACGTTCCCGCACTCTAGTGATGTGTCCTTTCGGCTATCAGCTCTTTTCCACTACCTGATTGTCGTCATGTCTACTTCATGCTGAACACCATCGTATAGTAACAGCCTCCTGATGTAGGTCTCTCAGCAGTAGAAGCGATACACTTACCCCAAAAGTGATTAACTTGATATTTATTTATTTGGCCAGCGTCAGGCCCTGCATCGGAGAGAGACGCCGGCATAGCCCTGTCTGGTGGTGGCCGTTACCCATAGTTCTCTACCCGTTCTGCCAACAGCTGATGATCTATCGCTTTTGTTCCTGTGCGCATAAATGGCCAAACCCAAAAACTTTTGCCCTTATTACACCGCAACAGAAAATATCAGAGTACGTGTTGTGCAGGTCGCCGCGGAGCGATCCGCAGGTGATGACCCACATCCCTGACCAGGGTTTGAGAACTCGGAAACCTTCTTGTGTAGCTCTAGATACGCATATATACGGACACGCTTGTGAGATGCCACTGCTTATTAGAACAGTACGAGACTTTTCGACAAGAGAGCTTCCCATATGTAAGTCAACACAGCATCGATGATAAGAAAGCTCTATGGACATAATGGTTCGTGAACTGCATAAACAACTATGCTCTGCTAGCATGAGAGACTTAGCTCACCCAATCCCATCATACCCCGAAAGCGCTTTGTACCGACAAACAGACACCCCCCCTGACCACCACTATTAGTGCTGCGGGATATTTGTGCCATCCTTGAGGCGAAATGAGCGAGCAACCCCGGTGATATGGTTGTAAGCCTCCATGATATCATCCTCGGAGCTGGCACCACTGAACAGCACACTTCCGGTAGCATACACGATCACTGAGAGCTTAGCGAGTCGGTACGTCAAGCCGCTACACAGCTCCGGCTCAAAGAAGCACGAAGAAACATGCTCCTCCAGAGAGGCCTTCAGTGCGGTAAGATGAACACGATAACCAAGATGGGCATTCGCAACCATGTTGGTGATCTTGAAGTCCAAGAAATACGGCTTGAATCCGATCTTTTGCATCATGCGCGCAATCTTACGCGCAGCAAGACGACAGTTCGCGCGGGACGTTGCTCCTGCAACAACCAGCATGCCATTGGTAAAGACTGACGTGCAGGATTTCGGCTCACGGAGGCGGATCCTCGCCGCAGTGAAACGTTTCGGGTTGTATTCCACATTGATGGCCTTCTCGCCCACTGTCTGGAGTTTAATGATGATGTCGAGGTCCACGGTGCCGACCACATTACTAGTAAGGATGTCGTTAGTATTGGAAGCAATACTTGGGGCCCATTGTGAGGGGAATAATTACTGCAACACGGGAGGCACAGGCTCACCCGGAACACGCGAAACGCTGGCTTCAGCAGCGAGCTTAAACAGGTACTTTTTGCCGACTGCCTTGGCGACGTCTTCGTGAGATCCGCACAAGGCGGCAGTTAGATCAGCGCGGTTGGACATGTTGAGTTGAAGTGCTTTCGGAACAGGCTGTGGTAGAAGAGGCAGAAGAAGCAGAGGGAGCGGGACTATATAATGCGGTTACCGTGGGAGCGTCATATTGCGTCGTATCCATGGGAATGACTCCTAAACGTGTTAAATGGGGTTTGCTCTCACGCGTTGCTATTGTTTGGCGACATGTACAGTGTGCGCGTCCTATCGTGTGAATGCCACTCATCTGTGGATTATTCATAGATGTGTGGAAATCTAGCTAGGTTACAGAGGCCTGGCATGTGGATACACTCGGCCTGGTCCACACAAGGACTGGCGTTTGAATGCAATTTGACCCGTACGTACCTAAGTGCACTTTCCGCGCAGGGTATGATACTACGTTATCTTCCAATGTTTTACCCCCCACATAATGCCTGAATGCCCCCAAAAATTCTTCGAAAGTGAATATACTCCTTATCACTCGCCAAAATTGTTGGCAAGGCCTACGATCACCCCTACAAAAGTTCGACAGAGACAAGCAAGATCAGTCGTGACCAAAGTGATGAAATTTGCGAGTCAATTCTCGAAACCCATGGGTACCGTGTGTGGATACCAGAGATGTAGAGATCTGGCTCTCGTGGGTGAGAGTGCGCAGCGACCCGAAGAGGACGGAGCGATAGACAGAACCAGGGACAGGACAGATGTAGATGTGTATGAGTTCATATTAGTGTCGATATGACAGTGTGAATGACCTGCTATGTCTATGAGGGGACGTTCAGAATGAAAATTCTGTACCGGTGGGCCGGTGACGTCACGTCGTACCCTAGCAGGGTGCATTCGCCATGTCACATATGACATGGCGCTGAGGGCAAACCTCTGTGAGGAAAAAACCTAGGGCGCAGCTGGTAGTGTAGGAGGTATCGCCGACTTGCTATGCAAGTGCCCCGCATACGTGCTGGCGGCGATGTTTGAATCCAACACTAACCGCACGTGATTGACCCACACCCCTAACCAGGGTTCGGGCACTTAAGAATTTTCTCTTGTAGCTCTAGATACGCGTGTATACGGACACACCTGAGGGGTGCCGCTGCTTATCAGAACAAAGTATACAAAACACGCCGGTCTTGAGCTACATTTCTGCTGGATGGCCAGCATCAGACTGTAGACATCCGCGAGAAGCAGACAATGGTGGCCGGGTCATTTTTCCAAGGGTCACGGTGACCCCTGTCAAAAAATAATGTATACAGTTTTCTTTTGGTCCTTGCGGAAGCACGAAATACTTGGCCATGAGAATGGTGCATCGCCGTGCCGCAAGATGATGACGTATGAACGAAGCCCCGCACCAAGTTCCAATGCTTAGCAGATGATCTTCTCAGCCACAAACATGTCATTCACTGTTGCTGGTAAGCCCGTGGGCCCTATTGGGTTTGGCATGATGAGCCTCAGCAAGAACTTAAACATTGAAGAATCGTTTGCTACGCTCAAAGCAGCTCTCAATGCTGGTGCTAATCTGTGGAATGCGGGAGAGTTCTACGGAACTGCTGATAATAACAGTCTTCACCTCCTAAACAGGTATTTTACTAAGTATCCCGAGGATACCAACAAGGTTGTTATCAGCGTCAAGGGATGCTTCAATATAGAAGGCGCCCAGGCCTTGAACGACGAAACTGGAGTAAAGGGCAGTATTGAGAACTGTCTCAGGATTTTGAATGGAAAGTGCAAAATCGCCATTTTCGAGGCTGCTCGAGGAGACCCTGATGTGCCAATCGAAACCACGGTGGGTGCCATTGCGAGATACGTCAAGGCAGGCAAGATCGGCAGCATTGGCCTAAGCGAATGCAGCGCTGCAACGATACGCAAGGCCACCGCCGTACACCCCATCGCAGCTGTTGAAGTGGAGCTGAGCCTCTTGGAGGCAAAAGTACTCACCAATGGCGTTGCGGATGCTTGCCGGGAGCTGAAGATCCCGATTGTTGCGTATAGCCCGCTGGGTAATGGTTTCCTCTCCGGTGAGCTGAAGGAGTTCAACGATATACCCCCCGACGATCATCGTCGATACTTTCCGCGTTTCCAGAGTCATAATTTTGACAGCAATATCAGAGTGGCTCACCAAGTGGAGATGGTGGCTAATGCCAAGGGATGTTCCATGGCCCAAGTGGCCATTGCTTGGGTGTTAGCACAAGCAAAGTTGATTGGTACGCCTGTTATCCCGATTCCGGGAACAGCCATTGCATCGGTTGTAGAGGAGAACATGAAGCCGGCTGAGCTCACGGATGAGGATGTGTCTGGATTGTCGGATGCCGTGGCCAATATTGAGGTTAAAGGCGATCGTGCACCAGGGGCCTACAAAAAGTATTTGGTTGTCTAATGTACATGTGCCCATTAACAATGTTTGGGCCCAGTGTAGTTTGAAGTGCACCACGAACTTTGCTTTCGACCACTCAGCACCATTTATCTTACTGTATGCCTGAGGATTATCCACGGGAACCGCATGTCATGATGCCTCAAGCGGCAGAACTGACGTCGGGATGCTAAGAAGCACAGGCCATATCGCGGCCGGAGATGACGGTCGAGGCTTCCAGAGGTTTTTGCCTCAAAATGGGAAGTTTTTCTCTTGGCCCGGGTCACGGTTGCGTTCATTTTACAGCGCGTGTTCCACGACGTGGTCCCAGTGAGCCTAGATAGCGTGGGTAAACTTCTGAGCCTCACTCTTCTAAGCAGCCGCCGGGACCCGACGTCATGCAACAGTGGGGCTCTGTCCCTAAATCTTTCTCGCTGAAGGGCGCGTCGGCTTTCAGTAGCTGGAAGAGCCGCATATTGCGATCGAATGCTGACGTAGAGTGAGTAATAAAGTGCTGAACGGAATGAAAGTTTTGAATTCACCAATGTCGACTGGCTGAAAATGGGGTCATGGGCATGACATGATATCTTGCGTCATTCTGTAGCTGTCACACGCGGGAACTCACCTCGCTCAGCTCGACGGTTTACAGACGAATGCAACGAGGCAATACCCCACTTGAGATGTGACTGCGGCTTGGGGCGATAGCACCGACACCGTAACCATGACTGGACGGGGTTTTGACAGTGAGGAAGCCTTGGATAGACGATTTTATGCCCTGCTTACAAGTTATAGGGCGGGTATGGCCTTCCCTTGTTGTGATTGAGAGGAGTGTGGGCTCAAGCGATTTGCGAATACGCAAACTTCTAGAAAGAAACAATCTGGCAGTTTATTGGTTGAAGAAGGGTTAGGAGACGTTGGATGTAACATGCTTAATGCACAAAGTGAACTGGACTATGAGGGTGGAGCTTCGACTCGACCAGTTGGAAGGAGTGAGTTAATCAGGGTGGACAGCCAGCGTCACTATTCCAATGAACTCGAAGGGCACGACAAGTCCTTTAGAGATTATAACGGGCTTGACACTTCCCAGCATGTCGATATGAGGCGGCCTAGCTCTCGGGTCAAGCAAAGAAAATCGACCGAAGCTGAAGTTGTCAAGGAATCAACATTCCAACCCAAGTCCAAATGAAAGAAGTTAAGTCGGCGATGAGGCTGAGAGGATAAACGCGCGAGCAGGTACGCTACGATGAGCCTAACAAGAAGCTGTCAACGAATTTTATGGACCAAACCACAAAACATTCGAAAGCAGAAGTTGGTGTTAAGTCCCACGGTCAGCTTCGATCTAGCAAGTGCAGGCTAAGCTCCAGTACACACAACGGTCGGCAAGGTGCGGTGAGCAAGTCTTCTTTGCCAAACGCCCCGATCATGTGCCATCACCGAAACGGAAAAGAAGAGATTTGGTTGCTGATCTGACAGTCGAAGATGATTGGACTTGTTATGATCCAATAGTGATCATGTCAGGATCTGACTCTGAGTCTGAAGTGAATAATGAGCCATGCAATGAGGATGCTGGGAAGCCCGAACTCTCTGCCGCTGAAACGGACCAACATACCACGAGCGAGCAGGGAAGTCAAGAAAGCCATCCTGGAATGCCAGGTTCGCCCGAGTCAAGTGATCTTGCAGCCTCTGAGATGAGGAGGCTGGTTAATCTTCGCTTGGTTCAGCGACTTCCGTGATCCGCCATTCAACAGGCCTTCCTGGGTATGCCAATAACAACTCTTCTTGCACGGCTTGAAGAATTGAAACGTTCGGCAGCTAAACATAAATTACTGGACAGTATAATACTTGAGGGAAAAGATGGACTAGACGAAAAGTGGGAAAAGCTTGTCGCGAGCCTCCGATTAATATATCGTTGGACCCCGGATGGAATCAAGAAGCTTATACGCTATCGCGAGGTACAACACGTCAGCTACGATGCAATTTCAAAGCGCTTATCAGGAAGAACGTATGGGGCCGTCAAGGGCCTATATAACAGGCTCAAGAACCGAAGAGAGAGGGAAAAGATTTGGCGAAATATATAATCCAAGGACAAAATGGAACTTGAGTGTGAAGAGTGACAGCTTTTCTTGTCGAAATATGGATGATGAGGGAAAGGTCCATGTGGAGCATGGGGTAAAGTTAAAAATGGGCCAAAAGAATGTCGTGAGCAGGCATTGTGGGGTTTATAAGGAATGCAGTGAGCCTAAGAACAATCGCAATTTCACTTAGTAAGACAAGAAGAAGGTGCAAGTTGTCGCTAATCTTTTACGATGAAAACCTTCTTCACGTCAGTATCTGAGCTCCAGATACTGAAGGGAAGAAGCCATTCATGCCAGCATCAGTTGAAGTTGGCTTAACGCAGCTACGTCACAGTGGTATCATCTCGAGGCTCGTAAAGAAACTAGCAAGTCCGTACGGTGTGTTATGGACGGTTGTGGATAGCACCCAATCACGGAGCATGGTTCGCAATGGCACATTGGCCACTACAAGCGTGAGCTAAGACTGGAGTTTTCAACCCGATCTGACCGATTCGGATCAAGGATTAAGATTGAGCCAAATCGGACCGCGTTACATAACGAGTCTGTCTCAGGAAGACATTCTCATTTAAGTGAGAATTCTTAGAAGCCCTGCGCCTAATCGACCTTAGGCCTGTGTGTGACATCTCATAATCTTGACAAGTGCCGTCTCAGGTTGCACCAGACTGCGGGGCAGCCTTGACACAAAGGTTCTCCCTCACATCTTCCTTTCCGCATATACAAAATCACACACTTCTTGATTAATTTCACCTTTCGCCACCTCGATTAGACGTGAGTTGACTCCCTCTCGTTTTCGAAGGTATCGAGCCCAGATATTCACTCCCACTGTCATCCAACAATTCAAGCTCTGATGGGCAATGTGATCTTCTCATGCTGTTCTCCTCACTTGCTTTCGTGTTCGGTGGCGTGGTCACGGCGAAGGCAGCTAGGCTTAGCTGTTGCATCATTGCGAACATCATCTGCACACTAATGCGCCCATCCTTCGTCGGGGTCGAGAGACTGACACCGCACATCTTACATTCACACGGTGCCAAATCAACGATGGCGCTCCTCAACTGTCAAAACATAAAAATAATCTTCCCCTTCGCCAGGAAGGGATCTTCATTCCCGCCGCAGCGGTGCACTGAGTTAGTCTTCAGTCGGCTTTGAAACCGCCGCAAACAAACTTTCCTCCGCGAGACCGAGACTGACTGTGAAAGATATAAGGGCATAAGCGCGGGGTGAGGTGCTCGTCTAGATAATTTCTAGTATGATAATTATCAGCAAACAAATGTGGCAAGTGGCCTACTTCAAATGTGACCCTGGCTTGAAGTTATCGCACCGACACAAAAACAATGACCTCACATAGTTTTGACGATGAAGAGGCTCTGGACAGACAACTCTATGCCATGTTTGCGAATTTTAGGGCCGGTATGCCATTTCGATGCTGTGAGAGTGAAGGGTGAAAGATCAAGAGATGTGAGAATGGACACCTCTTTGCGAAAGAGGAACTGGGAAATCCAGAGGTGAGAGAGGAACATCATGAGTTAGATGAACGTCTTGAGCGGGAATGTGAGAGTAGAGATCTGACTGATGGAGTTGAAAAAGGTGAGCTGTTGTGCAAAGTAAATGTTAAGATCTGCAAGTCATAAGAGGAAAGGGCAGGTAACCACTTCTGAGGATGACTTCATTGAGATGCTAACCATCCCCATACTTATCGATTTGCAGGATCTCAGCTCAGTGGGCAAGAAGACAGGACTGGTGCGAAAGCAAGTACTCGGTGACAGTACACGAAGAATCGGTCAACGCTGTTCACAGGAAAAAGCACATGTCTTCACAATTCGGATTTTAAAGTCAATTCTCGAGGCTAAGGCCATTCTAGTAAGCGCAAATTAAGCGCCAGTTCACTCGTAGGTGGGCTACATGCGGTTAGTAACGCAGCTTTGTCAGCTTGTGTCTATCGTGCACCGTCGTTCAAACGAAGAAGTGAATCGGTAATTGATCTGACGGTTGGAGATGATGAGACCTGTCAAAATCTCATGGGAATCCTGTCAGAGTCAGAATCAGAATCTGGAGAGAACGAGGAGTTATCAATTGGTGAACCTGAAAACCCCGCAGTGAATGATGCTGTCTTGAGTGAGAACGGTCTGGATGAGCATGAGATTGAAGAAAACCTATGTGGGAGGTTGAGACTGCACACGTTAAGTAGGTTCCCTGCCTCTGCGATGAAGAATTTGGTTGATCTTCGCTTAATTCAGCGCCTTCCATTGGCGGTAGTTCAAGAGGCTTTCCCTGGTACGCCGGCGACAACCATTTGGGCACGACTCTGTAAACTGAGAGGTTCTGCGGTTGAGATAAGGATACTGGCTAGCATGACACCTAAGGAAAGATGCCGGCTAAGGAAAAGTGGGATATGCTGTCCGCGAGCGTTCGACCAAGGACTTTGTGGTCGCTAACCGAGATCAAAGGAGTCATCCGCTATTTCGAGGCGCATCGCCTCAGCTTGGAGGCAACCGCAGAGCAGCTCCCAGAAAGATCGATAACTGCTATTAAGAAGAAATGAAATCAGCTCAGGAATCCAGAAATGAGTAAAAAATTCTGGAAGAGTTTGTCGTTGGCAGATAAAAGGGAACTAGAGGATAAAGAGTGGCGGCTCTTGCAACGGAGATACGAATAATGAGGCAGAAGCGAGACCGTTACTGCCACCTTGCCAAGAGGTCAAAGATCCACGGTAAAATTCAGAACATGCAGACAAGTATTTCGGAGAGCGACGAATAATTGCAAGTGCATGCATTCTTTACGACGGTAACTTGTGGCTTTCACACAAGTATTCGATACTTATCCTGTCCAAGATTTGCAATTATAATTGATGCCTGGAAATTGCATGTGCCACATTTTTTATGTGTTGAGTTTACTGCCAAGATGTCACAAATGATTGGGACATGCAGGTGGTCTGCATGTGACATGCGCGGCGTGGTGGGGCGCATGTGGGGCCGCAACGACACCTCCATCGTCACAGTTGCGGGCGCAGACTGGGCGGAGCATAGCGTTTGCATTGTTTCTAACATAGACTAAGGGAGATGGTACGGCAAGTCGATGCCGACGTACCGCAGCCGGGGCCGGCGCAGTTGGGTTCACGCGCGGGGCCGGACGAGTGGCTTGCGGAAGCACGCCAATGCCATTACCTACCCGAAAACGACATGAAGCGGCTGTGTGAACTGGTCAAGGAGTGTTTGATGGAAGAGAGTAATGTACAGCCGGTTCGCGCGCCCGTCACAGTGTGCGGCGACATTCATGGGCAGTTTTACGACCTGCTGGAACTGTTCGACGTCGCAGGCGGAATGCCGGGCGATGCTGAGGCCCGCGCCGCCGCCCGGAAGGAGCGCATAGCCACTCCGACGAGTCCGACGCGTGCGGGCGTTATCAATGCTGCCGATATCGAGCCCCCGACGCAGATCAGTGATCCAAAAGTGCGGCGAAAGATGAAGCGGAGATTCCAGCGCGACGCAGCGTATCTGTCACCACCGGCGGGAGAGCAGGCACCGTCAGGGGCGATAGATGGGGACGAGGATACGCGCGGCAGGCAGATGAGTCGCGGGGGGGATGCGGAGACAGGATCAGACGAAGAGTCGGAGTCGGAAGGGGGCAGCGGGCAGTCGAGTCGGGCCATGGTGGATGGCAAGCAAAACTTTGTGTTTCTCGGCGATTTCGTCGACCGCGGCCATTTCAGCCTCGAGACGTTCACGCTACTCATGTGTCTCAAGGCCAAATTCCCGGACAAGGTCACGTTGGTGCGCGGCAACCATGAGAGCCGGCAGATTACACAGGTCTACGGTTTCTACGAGGAGTGTCAACAAAAATACGGCAACGCTAGCGTGTGGAAGAGCTGCTGCCAGGTGTTTGACTACATTGCGCTGGCAGCCATCATTGACGGCAAGGTGTTGTGTGTGCACGGCGGTCTTTCGCCCGAAATCCGCACATTAGACCAGATTCGCGTAGTAGCTCGAGCTCAGGAAATCCCACATGAGGGCGCCTTCTGCGACCTTGTTTGGTCGGATCCCGAGGAGGTGGAGACGTGGGCCGTGTCTCCGCGGGGCGCTGGGTGGCTATTTGGTGACAGAGTCTCATCAGAGGTAGGTCTCCGAACTAAGTGCATTGTATCTGGCTGACTCAGTACAGTTCAACCATGTAAACGACCTGCAACTCATCGCCCGCGCCCATCAGCTAGTCAACGAAGGCTACAAGTACCACTTCCGTTCCCAGGACGTGGTTACGGTGTGGTCCGCACCAAACTATTGTTATCGATGCGGCAACGTCGCCAGCATCATGACCATTGGCGAAGATCTGCAGCCTGGGTTCAAGATCTTCTCAGCGGTGCCAGACCATAGAAGAGCAGTTCCTGCCGGGCGAACTGGTAGGGGCGAGTACTTTTTGTAAACAACCACTGCACTTTATTGCGTTTTCCAGCTTCATGCATGCTCTACCTAGTCGTGTAGATTACACATGCACATTTTCACCGCCAAAGTTGTAAGCTGGCCCCGACTCAAGGTAGGATGCACATGTGCTAAATCATTTGGTCATGCGCTACACAAACGAGAGACACTTTCGGAAAATTAAAACTTTAAATCTTGCTCAACTATACCGTAGTTGAGAGACATGGCAATTCAACGAGTGATGCAACTGACCCTTTCAGCTGGTTCGTACTTCTTCCCTCAATGCAATCCGTGCTTCACGGTGAGCCGCGAGTGCTCGAGTTCTTTCTTCCCGAAATCGGTGGGACGACAGTAGAAAGCCGGGAGTGGTGTTGGTCGCGAGAGGAATGAATCGCTTCATCTGCCAGCTGCAGATTGACTGCTGGGTGGTTACACGCAAGCTGAATTCTCCACTTGCAGGAACGAAACATTCCGTCATGAGAGGATTCTCATTCGTATTCTCGGCTACCTTGATCATGCAATGCTCGTGTTCCATGCGTATATATTCCCCTCGTCCCAGCGAGATTTGCTCCATCAGATTCAATCATCAACACAACTGACTTATTCAACATCAAAGACGAAATGTTGACCTCTGTTCTTACTTTGGCCTTGACAATCTCGTCTGCCATGGCGGCTTCAGTTCAAGTCAACAACCGCTGCAACTTCGATGTGTGGACGAACTTGGCTACTGGTTCGCCCGATGTCACCCAGGCCGAGCTGAGCAAGGGCAAGTCCACCACAGTGGCTATCACTGGGCTTGGACATAGCGTCGGCATCACCAAGGCTCAAGGAGACTACTGGTCGGTGAATCTTTATTGTTAATCGCTTAACCACTGACGTCATCGCATTAGGGCCAGCAATGGCAAGAAGCTCATACTTGGTGCAAGCATTTCGGGCGGTATTTTGTACTGGACGGCAAGTAATGTCAATGGCAACCCGCTGGAGAACCAGTTTCAAGTTTCGGTGTCGGGAGGGTGTGCGGGCACAAAGACGACGGATGGACAGGTTCGCACATGCAGCGATCAGGCCAATGTGATACTTGACCTATGTTAAGCATGAATATAGGGGGTTAGGTAATATGGACAGTGCTGTGGTAATCTTCTGCGATCGATAAATTGCTGCATGACAAATACCTTGCTGCATTCTGAGTCGCATATTGCGCCAGCGATCGACAGAAACAGACTTGCTTCCCTGATGAAATCATATGTAATCCTGCAGATGATTCGTAAAGGTTTTGAGTTTAGTTCGGTAGAGCTAGCTCATCGCGTGGGCAAACGAACTAATGCGGCGTCCCGTCGGGTCGGACCGTCTCCACGTGTGGCGCAACGTCCCGTCTCGCGCCGTCCCGTAGGTTGCGACTGGCGACTGGTAAATTGGGCGGGAGGCCAAGTACCGACACAGCAACACGCTGACACCAGCATATGGCATGAACACGACACCCCAACGCACCCCCGTCGGGAGGCCTCGACGTGTGTCCACAGCCATGACCAGACACTCGGATGACGAGCCCAAGACGGCAGTCAATGTCGGTGAGTACCGCGAGAAATGGATTGCGGCCACGACTGACGGCAGCAGCTGTACGTGTTCGGCCTCCGATTCCACCCTCGGATCCGCGCTATGATCTTATTCCGCCGCGATTCCGTGGCAGCACCTGTGAGGTCCCGAGCCAGAACAGTCTCGTGGTGCAGGCCAGTCGCGATGCGGGGGGCAATGCGCGTCAGGGCAGCAAGATGTTCTTGTTTGACCACGTGTTTGATGAAAAGGCCACGCAGGCGGATATCTGGGACTATCTGAGCGGTAGTGTCGAGTCATTTACGTCCGGATACAACGTCTCCATCCTGGCCTATGGGCAGTCTGGATCCGGCAAGAGCTATACGATGGGGACTTCAGGGCCGGACGAGCAGAGTAACGTTAGCATGGCCGGCATCGTCCCACGCGCCGCCCTTGCGCTCTTCGAGAAGCTTGGCGCCGGGCCACCCAAGCGAGCGTCGGCCATGCAACTGCCCAAGAGATACTCGGCCCAGAGCCTGCCTAGCTACTCTGGCCAATCTTGCTCCTCGTCGTACCCCAAGTCGTGGGAGCTCAAGGCTTCTTACGTCGAGATTTACAACGAGAATCCCCGAGATCTCCTGCTGCCAGAAGACACGCCGGCCTCCCAGCGGCCGCAGGTGACGATTCGCGGCGGTGCAAAGGGCCGCATTCTGTTAGACGGCCTCAGCCAATGGCCAATCAACTCGGTAGAGGATGTGATGAATGCGCTGAACTTTGGCTCGTCCATCCGCCAGACAGATTCCACGGCTCTCAACGCGCGGTCGTCGCGCTCCCACGCCGTCTTCAGCCTCTATCTGACGCAAAAGAAGGGCGGAGATGCGACGGTGGACAAGCGCTTCTCTGTGCCGGTGCCGACGGCATTTGACGGCGTGATGGTGGAGAGCAAGCTGCACTTTGTTGACCTGGCAGGCAGCGAGAGGATGAAGGATACGGGGGCAACGGGCGAGCGGGCACGAGAAGGCATTGCCATCAACGGTGGCCTTGCTGCACTGGGAAAAGTCATCTCGCAGCTGTCGACGAAGCAGACCAACGGATTCATCTCGTACCGCGATTCGCGTTTGACGCGTCTGTTGCAAGATTCGCTGGGGGGCAACGCCATCACGTATATGATTGCGTGTGTCACTCCGGCCGCGTTCCACCTCAACGAGACGCTGAACACGATACACTACGCGCAGAGGGCCCGCGCTATCCAGAGCAAGCCCGAAGTGCAGTTGCGGTCAGACGGCGACAGCCAGGCCACCATGGAGCGGCTGCGCGCTGAAGTCACCTACTTGCGCGAGCAGCTGCGCGCGACTACTGGCGATCGGCCGGCAGAATCTGGACGCCGCGAGGAAGAGCTGCAGGCCAAGCTGGCCGACATGGAGGAGCATTACCGCGCCCTCCGCACCCGCCACACCGCCCTCGTCAATGAGCTCTCCCAGGCGCGTGATGCCGAGACGGTGGCCAGTCCCAGCGCGGAATCTGATGCCCAGGCCCGCATCCAGCGCTCCCATGCGTTTGCCGTAGCCGTGGACAACATGGCCAAGGAATATGAGAAGACGATTGAGAGCCTCGAGTCATCGCTGGCCAGAGCCCGCAGCGCTCTTTCCCAAGCCGAACTGGACAAGGAGACGCAGGTCAGGCATCTGGAGCAGATGCTGCACCAGCTGCAGGCGCGGCTGCAAAAGGCGTCGGAGCGGGAGACGAGCCACGAAGAATACGTGAGGGACTTGGAGAGCCGCATTGAAGGCACCGTGGACGGCCAAGAACGCTCGGGTTCCATCATAGCTGACCTTAAGAAGGAGCTGGAACGAGCGCGGGCGAGCGAAAAGTCGGCCGAAGACTACATTGCCACGCTGGAAGACCGTCTGGCCGAAGCGGAGCAGGACCAGGACGCCATGCAGCAGGAATTGGAGCGTCTAGAGTTTGTTGTTGAAAGACAACGCAGCGTTGGTCGTCTGACGAATCTTCTGGGCGAGTTGGACGGATCTGAACAGACGGACGACGGTCTTAGGCCAGATTCGCCCGCCCGCAGCGTCAACGGCTCCGCCCTGGCCTCGACCGAGCCTGATGAACAGCCGTCCAACAAGTCCCCGGCCCAGACCGACTTCATGGCCGATAAGGTGGAGAACCTCACGCAGGAGCTGTTTGATCTGCGTTCGGAGCACGAGGGCACGCTGGCAGACTACGACAAGCTGCAGCAAAAGTACCAGACGGCACTACAGACGCTGGCAAAGCTCAAGTACGGCGAGGACGACACGGCCACCCCTTTTTTAGTCGAAGCGGGGATGACAGACGGACGGCAAGGGCCTTCATCCTCGCGCTCACGGCCGGAATCGCCCTCGCCTGGGGTGTTGCGGTCTGGCGCAGAGGTGGATGGGAGCATTTTGACTACTGATGCAGCCGGTGGAGACCATCTGCCTTCCGATGCGGCCACAATGCTCTCCAAAATCCAAACTGGTAACGTGTCGGCGATGGAGCTGGCTGCCAGCTATCAGACGTTGGCCCAGCAGTACGAATCTGCAAAGGCTAAGGCGGACGAGTTGGAGTCGGAGATGAGGCGGTCCCACCACCGCCTGTCTGTTCCTTCGACTCCCGCCCAGCTCCGCCGCAAGTCGGAGGATCGCCTTGGTGCAAAGTCTCCAAAGGCCACGCGTGCCATTGCATCTCTGAAGAACATGTCTGTAGAGACGTTTGAAGACGATCCCGAACGCCGCCAGGGCTTCGAGCAGCACCTGAACTCGCTGGAGAAGGAGCTACAGGCCAAGACGGAGCGGGTGCAGACGTTGGAGCGTGATCTGGGCACAAGTCGGAAGGAGGTTGAAAATAAGAGCACAATCATCTCCGGCCTCACCCGTGAGCGCTCGTCTATTGCCGCCTCGTCCGGCTTTGATATTGAGGCCGTCATGCAGATGCGTCAAAAGCTGGAGGAGAGCCAGAACCATGTTCGCTCCTTACAAGAACGCTTGGACGAGCACGGGGCCGACGGTGGTGTGCTTCACAAACGCGTCGAGGAACTCAAGGCGTCAGAAGCGCAGCTTCTTGCTACCATCGCCGGCATGGAGAAGTCTCTGCAGGATGCGCAGTCCCAAGAGGCCGCCTTTGCCCGGGAAAGGGCTCAACATGCAGAAACCGTCTCCGGCCTGCAGCAAGAAGTTGAACGGTGTAAGAGCCTCGCCAACGAACACACGTCTAAGCTGGAAAAGTCTCAGGCAGAGATGGAGGAGCAGATTCGGGAGCGGAACCTCACCCAGCAGGAGCTGCAGACGCACCGCGATCTGGTGGCAAATTTGGAGAGCCAACTTCAGGTGCACAAAGAGGCAACGAGCACGCACCAAGACACGATTGAGTCTCTACGCGCAAAACATGCCCGAGAGACTGAGGAGCTAGCTCAGGCGAAGAAGGCGCTGGAAGAAGAGCACGAGGGCCTTCTGCTCCACGCATCCAAGGCTCTCGGCGTTCAAGGCAAGCGGGAGCCGGTGCAGACGCGGATGGCGGCATTGGTGGAGGAGCACCGCGAGCTGCAGCAACGTCACCGCAAGACAAACGGGGAGCTGCAGATGGCACTCACGACTACAGCAACGTTAGAGACGCGCAACGGTCAGCTGCAGGCGAAACTGGAGCGCGTCTCGGAGCGGGAAAAGCGCAGCGCTCGGCTGGTGGAAGAACTGGAAGAACAGCTCAATTCGAACTTTGACTCGCACCAGCGCGTTAACAACCGCCTGTCGACGATTCAGTCCGAGACGGAGCAGGTACGCATGGGTATGGAACGGGAGTTGGACGAGCAAAAGGCTCGCAATGCTGCCCTCGAGGTGGGTGTTCCATCTAACTGTCCCGGTGGACGCATGACTAACTTGACCAAGCAACAAATCGCAGCAATGAAGCGAAATTCTGCTGGCTCCGAAGCCCCAGCACGTACGGGGTCAGGACGCAAAGCATCAGTGACGTTGCCTACGCCACCCCCCTCCATTCCCTTGCCTCCTTTGCCGTCTCTGCCCAACGGCGAGCGGACCACCTCGCCCATCAGTCAGTCCCCGCCGGCATCCCGCCAGGCAAATCAGCAACAGCAGGCACTGCTCGAAGAGCAAGAGGCTCGTCTTCGCACCGTCGAAAAGCATCTCTTTGCCGAGAAGCAGCTCACGTCGACGCTGGAAGAGGCGCTTGTCGATTTAGAGACATCCACAAACCGCACCAAGGGCGAGATGGAGGCCTATCGCCGCAAGTGTGCACAACTAGAGGAAGAGGTTGTCAAGCTCCGCAAGGAAAATTCCATGTCCAAGGCCAGTCTGCAGGCGGTCGAGGAAGAGCGTGAGATGCGTCTGCGTGCAGAAAGGGCCCGTCAGGCTCTGGAGCAGCGTATGCTGGAGCTCAACGCGGATGGAAAGGGCAAGAAAAAGAAGAAGAACGCGCTCAACTGTTTCTAGTGCTGTACTGTAGCTGGAGCGTTTCGTTAATGTAATTGCTGGGCGTGTTTCACTGTCTCATTGTATGCCAATATGGTCTTAGTTGCTGTGTGTATGTATAGCCGTTGTGTCTAAAAACAATCCTTGCAAGACAATATTAAAAGCCTCCTTCTCATCTATGGTACATATTCCTTCAGCCTGTTCAACCTTGGCATCTGCTGATAGTCAAACTAACCAAGTTGTTCTGGTCAGACCATTTAACATGCTGAAAATCTACCTCGTAACGGATTTCAAGTCCATTCAACCCGGATAGTGGGAAACTCCTTCACCGCTCGACACTTGAGGGCCTCTGTAAAGGTCTCCTTCGGACAAAGTGGAATCTCTCCCTTCCCGGATTGTTGAAGAAAGAATCTAGGCTGTGACTCTGCGAGATTGTCCTTCTTCCCTAGGGAAGGAGCATCCCCCTGCGTAGGATCTCGATCTTCACTCTGAGAAGCATCCCCCTCTCTCAAAGAATGACCTATCTTCCCGCCCTTGTCATCCTCAACAGGTGCATCCTTCCCTGGAAAACCACCACCCTGGAACCCATCCCTCCCCGTCCACGCATCAACCACTCTCAGCTCGGAATGAACCCCATGCCTAATTTCCCTCTTCTTTTTCCCCTCTGGAGAGTTATAAACCCACTCCACAGTCCAATGAACCTTGAGCACCCCCCTCCTCATCCTCCCCCGGGTCTGATTAACCCTATGCCTTGACATCCCCGCGGGCGCCCTCTCAACGCTTATCTCATTCTTCCTGAGATATTTAATCAATTCCTTGACCTTATCACTCCCGCGGACGGACGTCTGCGGAGCCATATTCCCCTCCTCGTCTTCTTTCTCTTCCCCCATAGACTTCTCCCGTCTCTCATCGATTTTAACGCCCTTTTCAATGGCATCCTCAACCCCCCTTAGGAATTGGTAATCCCGCGCAAGCCAGTCTACATTGCGAAGTGTTTGTTTGGGGATATATCGTGCAGGGGACGATGTTCCCGAGCAGGATTTTTGCGTCTTATGGATCCCGAAGCACGTGAGAGAGCAGGTTCGTGTGTTGCATGCTGGACAGCGGTATTTACTCGCTGATTCGTAACTAGTGGAGGTTAGGAGGGACGCTTTGCGGGGAGAGGGAGGGGAAGGGGAGGGGGGAAAGGCGGACCAGGTTGTGCAGAGCATCGCATGCGGATTATGGGTGGTGGAAGAGGTTTGGTGTGACATGTACTTCACCTGCGTAAAGTTGAGACGGGGTAATCCCGGGAAAAAGTCTGGTTTCGATATCGATATCTATTGAGATGAGTTGGATAGTTAAGCTACTTGTGAGTTGTGAGTGTTCTAGGATAAGGAGTGGAAGGCGAAGTGGTTCTCCCCGCGTTGGATCGTAGCGCTGAACCGACCTCGAGCTGGTTGGAGCAACGCTGGAGCACGCTAGACCGCTTTTGGTTAACACAGACCTGTTACCCGGTTTGCGTCATGCGGGATGTTCCGCTCCCACGCTTGCTTACGATGGCTGACCGCCTCATACGTTTTGGCCCGAGATGTTTCAAGCCACAAGTACCACAAGTTTCTTCGCCAGACGGAACGCATATAATCGGCGTTAAAATTGCTTTTGCAGAGCACATCGCCCTGGCAAAACGACGAGGAGTGGGTCTGCGCTTATGACGGTTTTCGCTTATTGTTAGTCGTTTATTAGGGTTACGCGAGACATTCGTGGGTGTGGAGTTGAGTGTGGAGTTATAAACTTCCGAGGTCGCCCCCATACCAAGAGTGATTCTTCAAACCCCGGTTTTCTTTCGGAGTACAGCCTAGATGGGAAAGCTAAGCTAATGGCAATGTTCAGAGGGCTTGAAATAACAAGGTTGTTGTCGCTTTGGTGTTGTGCTTGGAGTAACTTGTGGTGGATAATGTCGGCCTGAAGCGGGGCTTGGCTTTCGCCGTGGTTTAAGGCGCATAATCTTGCTCACCGTAAGGTCCCACAGCGGGACAGGACAGTAAAGGGAAGTTGAATACTTCGATATGAGCTTTCTAGAAGATAGCGAGAAGGTAGCTAGAAGGAACGACGATCCCCTGTTGATGTTATTGAGTGTTATTGCCATTTCAGGGGTTCGTTACCCCGTACTTCGGCTGAGACCGTCCTCCGTTGCAGGCATTCCCCACCTGTCACGGAACGTCACACGACACAAGCTTTCAGACAGGCCGGTGGCAGAAGTCTATCGCGTATTGTGGGGACCGTCAGCGGAGACGGATGACGGTCAGCCCCAATCACTTGTAATCACCGTCAGGATGCAGATGTGACACGAAAACAGGAGATTAGGTTCCGGCAAATGATCCTAGGGCGATCTACAGCCTGAGTGGCGGCATTGTTCGTCAAACGAGATGGGCAACGGGGTTGCAAACGACGTGCACAATGCATGACAAGCAGGAGCCTTGGTGTGACCTGACTCGCCAGCATCAAAACGTCTCATATTTATGAGTGATAATCATCCGGCGACGGCCGCTTGGTAGAAGCCGTCGACGGCAAAATCTGCAACCCTGTCGTATCCGTGCACGGTAGCCTCCAGCCTCCCGCCCCTAATTGGCTGTCGCCTCGTGTTGTGCTCCGGTCCTAGGTTCTCTCAACAACTCCACTGCTGGACATGTCGCCCTCGCTGACCTCCCGTCCGCTGTCCCGCGACTCTCGTCCCATCAGTCGCGGCGACGACCATCTGCTGATTCCGAACCGCACCTCGTCGCTGCATTCGCGCGTTCAGCAACCAACAGGAGGCCAGATGCAGGCCCCCAAGACGCTGACCCATGCCTACATGGTATGCGGAGTCGGGCGAGAACCGTCGCAGTGGGTGCGCGCCCCGGCTCCGTCGCAGGGCAAGATTGCGCACATGAAGGGAGCCGTCGGCGGCTTCTGGTTGCCAGAAATCCTCGGCAGCAGTCCGCGACTGGATAACGATGCCGAGCTTGCACGCGCGCTACACGCAGCAATGCGCGCCTGTTTCCCGCACGATGTCGAGATTTGCTCGGGATCAAGTCAGCCGCACTGTCTACACCATGCCTTTGTATTGCAGCAGGACTCGGCTCACACGCTATACGGCATCGCGCTGCGCGTGTGGTCGCGCGCTGATGAGAAGCGTGCCGAGACGATTCGCGAGTTGCGGCGACGGGGAGACGAGGCTGATAGCAGCAGCGGTCCTTTCTGGATTCCCTACTGTCTGACTTTCCTGTCCCGCTATCCGCTGTACAACCTCTTGGGCGATTACTTGCGTGGTATGTGGATCCATTGGAACAAGGCCACGAACCTCTTCCACGCCGAGGAAGTCTCCCGTATTCTCTCTTTTCCTGCTCCGCGCCTTAATGATCTCGTGCGCATCGACATGAAAGATTACGCTCTTTGTTATCAGTTTCCGTCTAGCCCATCGGCCTTTCAAAATTTCGATCTCTGGCCATTATTTTGCTGTCTCTCTCTACCGAACCTTGTCGGGCTGTTGGAAGCTGCCGTGTCTCCCACGCGGAGGATTATTCTTCTGTCACACTACCCGGCCATGCTGACTGTTGCGGCTGAGACGGTACGCTTTTTGGTTCGCGTATACGAGTGGAGCGGTCTCTATATGCCCGTCGTTCACGCGCGGCACGCGGCTTCGTTGGTGGAGGAGCCTGGCCCTTACATGCTGGGCATAACATCCGAGTGCCGGTCGCTTTTCACTGCTCCGCCCGATGCTCTCGTTGTCGACCTCGATCGCAATTTTGTCCTTACCTCTAGCCCACCCATGGCGTGGTCGACGAAGCAGCGAACGAAACTCATGACCCGTTTGACACAGGCGTTGCAGGGTGATGTCGTACCGTCCGGCGTTCCACAACATCTCCGTTCTGCCTATGGCGGCGGTAAGCTTATTCCCGCTGGTCAGATCATTGTCATGCGCGGCGAGGTCGAGCGGGTGCAACCGCCAGCCTGGTGGCGACAGGACGAGGTGATGCAAGTCATGGATGCGGCGTGCGAGAAGTTGGTATATTCCACAGTCCCTGCAACTTGAAAATCTCTGCTGACCGATCTAGGGTAAAAATTCTACCATCAAAGCCCTTTTTGGCAGCTCTCAGAAGACACCGCTAGTGACCAAAGTGTCAACACGCCATCTCAATGAGATCGTGCGTGAACGGAACCAGTATTCACGAGATGCTGCAGATGCCTGGCAGGACCTTGTCACCCTCAAGGGCCGCCTGGACACGGAAGTTTCCAAAGTTACTAAACGCAACCAGTTCCTAGTTGATGAGCTCGACAACTGGAAGCAGCAGTTCCTCAAGTTCCAAGCATTTGCCGAACAGCTGACGGCCGAAACTGGCGAGCTCAAGGCGCGCATCGACCAGCACAAGCGCGAGAACCGCCGTCTGACGGGTCTCATCGAGCAGCACAAGGACGATGCAGCCCGCCTCTCTCTGCGCCTCTCCGGTACCGAAAAGCAGCGCGACGACGCCCTCGAGGCCCTCGTCTTGCAGCAGGAAATCGCCCAAGAGCTCGAGCGCGAACGGAAGCGCAATCGCAAGGACCTCTCTGCCCTGCAACACACAAACACTAAACTTCTCCGCCAGCGCGACGATGCTCAGCGAGTCGTTCTCCATCTGCGTGCCCTTATCGACGGTCAGGCCCACCACATGGAGCACATTGTGAAATCCATCCGACCTCCGGAGCCCTCGACCGTGCCCGGGGCCTTCAACTCGGACCAAGAAGATACCATTGATCGTCTTCTCTCTGCAAACGGCCGCATGGATGCCGCCGACCGCCATCTTCGCGACAAGACCGACGCGATCGCGTACATCATCCGCAACATCTCAGAGCAATGTGCAGCGGCAGTCGAAGGGCTCGATCTCGCACGCCGCGCCGAAGCATCAGAAAAAGTCTCCCACGCCACTACTCCGCGGAGGCAAATGAAGACCTTTTCCCGCAGCACATCCTCCGAGTCCGGATCAGAATACGGCGACGCACAGTCTGACAGCGCAACAACCTACAAATCCTCCCTTGCCCTGCCTCCGACCCCGGACCTCGTTCACGACCGAAGCTCAACCTCAATGAGCGTCAACAGTGAAAACGCTCCAACGCCGAAACATCAAAGCCTTGTGCATGCGGTCGTTCAGGACGGAGACGCGCCACAGGTCCCCGGTGTCGAAGAGGTCGAGCCCGTCACAAAGTATAGTCCGCGAGGATTGCCTGCGCGCAGGGTTGTGACTTAATGTTTGGGAGGTGTATTTCTATGATGTGGTAGGGAGTGGGTTCGGTTGTTATTTTCTCTCTAGGGGTGTTGGGGGAAGAATGAGATTGTATATCTAGGGATTAGGTTATTAGTGGACTAACTTATGGGATCTTATTGCAGAATATTGATGTGCTGGGCGTAGGGGTTTAAGTAACCGCGACCATGCCATGCGTATCTTTAGGAATGAAATTTGTTATGTTTTGCATTTCTGACAGGCCTTGGCAAACAAGGTCCAGGGTTTATGGTTGATGGCACGGCACGGCACAGGAGGCATGCCTAGGATTAGGATAATATTTTAGCAGCATGGAAGTCGCTCAAGGAGCTGTGGATGACGATGACAAGAACGGAAATGCCGACTCCTTGCAATTCATTTCCAAGCAGTCAGTAGTGGGGGGGAACTGACGCTTCTGTTTCATCATCTGGTGCGAAGAGGTAGCTGAGGATCTAGCATGTGACTACACTAGCAGTAGTCTGCAGTAGTCTACATCAGCATATATTAACGTGTGCTAAAGTGCATTGGCGCATTATTAGCGTCTCCTGCAGGCCCTTAGTATTGGGCATGTCAGGTGGCATGCCATTCTCCTTACAAAGTTAAAGTGAGTCGGTCGAGTCCTTTATGGCGAATGCCATCGCTCGAGCAAGTGTCTGACAATTCAACCGTTCCGAGTAGATTGGCGTTCAATGGTGTTCTTCCAGATGACTTGCATGAAGCCTTGGCTTGGCTGGTTCTTGCCCAGTAGGGAAGGAAAGTTTATGAAGAGGATAAGCTTAACATCATGATATGTGCCTGCATACTTGAAAATCAGGTGTTTAGTGTGTCTGTGTGTTCTTTCTTTTAATAGGTGGGTGAGTAGGTCGGGAAGGAGATTTGTGGGGAATAAAACTATCGGACCGCTTTTGGCAAAACTAGTGTATAACTCTAATCGACTATTTCGTGTGGTGCTATTCGCGTTTAAAGTGTTGATCAAAAGTGTGCGCGCAATTGAAAAGACACAGGCAAAACCCCATCTACCATAGTACCGCCCCCTGTGCGGGTCGTAATCCTCACACGAACCCTGCCTGCCCTGCTTCAGGGCATTATCAGCCTCCTTGGCATGTGAATAGGGATTCCAGATGGGAGATTCGTAGTTGTCGTTCTCTGTCCTCCTGTTCCTTCGCCAGCGTAATCCTTGTAAACGATTTCCTCTCCAGGAGTGAATGCTCCGCACAAATTGTCGTTTGCGTGGGCTTTATCGCCGGCGTTGGCCTTGGAGGCGAGGAGTTTCGGTCCTTCTTCAGGCTTGGCAGTGTTGTTGCCTGAGAACGAGTCGAGTGTCACATGCCTGGTTCGCCAGGCATTCCTTTGCAGGAGCCCATGATTATATATCAAGCCTTATAGCTTCCATACAAGACCATATCTTGCTCGAACCTAGGCCTGTGCGTTTTCCGGCAAATTATTGAGCATTTTGCGACGACCCCCAAAAAGGAAGGAAGGAAGTCTGTTCCTAAGGTAGATAACGAGCTTTGATGGCATCGAGGTAAGAAAGAAAATTCATGATGTATAGAACCAAGGTGGAATGTAGGAACGAGAGTGTATAAAAAAAATTGTGGCAGGGTCCCCTCTTCGTTCAAAAAATTCTGAATCCCATCTGCGTGAGGTGTGGAGTTGAGAGAAAATGGTTGTCTTGGATGATAGCAGAAATTCTTGAGGGGTCCCGTGTGAAAATAGTCATGAGTGAAGCTTGGATCAAAGCTTCTTATCTTATATTGATAATACTAATTTGACCTGAGAACAAGCAGTAGTCAGATGGATTCAATGAGAGTGCAGCCAAGGGTGCAAGCGCAACATTCGTGGATGATCGTCTCGAGGCACAATACTCTACAGGCTCATCAGAAATATGTCGCCTGTTATAACTGTTGTTAAACGTATGTACATTTTTTATAGGCTCAAGGACAGAAACCTGAAAGTAGCGGCAAGGGTTTCACGCCGATGCATTTGTTTCTAAGACTCTCTAAAACCGATATCAGGGCAATGGTGTTCACAGTGGTCTAAATAAATAGACCAGAAGAGGAAATGTTCCTTCGGGACATACAGCAGATTGTCTCCTGGGGAGAAGAAGAGATTTGCGCAGTCCGCCGTATTCACATAGGGTAAAGTAAATCTTCACCTCCTTGACTTGCACGCAGCATTCGTACGGGAGTTGACATGAAAGTCATGAATTTTCTCTAAGTCAACTTTTTACCCAAGTTAAGCTCAACATCTACTCTTCATTTTTACCAACGAAATCATATGCTTCATTTTCTCCTTATCCTCTGCACTCAGTTTCTTACACAGCGACTCCGACCTCATTCAAGATCATCAGCATTTTATCATCACAAGGATGTTACCGAGATATCGCGCCAATACCCCGCGTAGGGTGACAATGGCCACTGCTCTTACAGACGAAACTTACACGATGGAGAGTCTCCCGTATATACAGCCCAGGAAATCTCAGCCTGCAATTAAGGAACCAATTTCCTCCACAGTTGCAGGAGAGGCAGAGTTTAATTCCGCCGCTGGCAAGGCCTCCCCAACCAGGAGCCTCACACCCATCAACGTGGACTCAGAGTACGACACTACCTATCATGGAGAGATTAAACTCCCCACGGGCCGAGCCTGGCGTTCGATGCGGATCGCTTGGCTGCTCTTCATTTCTGTGGTCCCTGTTCTTGCACTCGCGTCTCTGTGGCATGCTTTGTCGTTGGGAGAACAAAGCCGGCTCACCCAGGTGTTTGCCGACAGCAACACTGAACAGTATAACAATGCGAACAATGAGCAGCGGCTTGATGTCACACTAGCACGCAAGCTAATCGACGACTGTATCTCTGCTCTTCATGCTGATCTCCGCACGGAGCTTGCCCAAGTGGAGATGTGCGCGACAGAGAAGCTGTCTGTGCAAGCAGAGTCGGCGCGTACGAAGCTCGCGCACGCTGAGAAACTCACGTCAAACCCAGCATTTCAAAACCAACAGCGTGCCATCAGCGAGCGCAACTTTCTGTCCCCTGCTCTTAGCGCACGCATAGACTTGCGCCAAACATCCCAAAGTGCCTCTAATCACATGGCTCCCATCATCGCTCTGCAGTGCTGGCGGGGGGAGGGCGACTGTTGGTGCACGGCGCCCTCCAAGCCCGGTGAGGTCAAGGCCTAGCTGGTTACCAAGCTTAACAGTAGGATTCATTCGCGCGAAGCCATTGTGGAACATATTCTCGTACACGGCGCCAAAAATCCCTATGCTCCGCCTGAAAACATGACGTTCTGGGTTCAGGCTCCCGCTAAAATTATAGAGCAGGTCCGTGACGCAGCGTATGCGCACTTCGACCTCGCGAAATTGGCTCAATGCAGCAGCCAACCATCGTCTCAATAACATGTTTTTGCCGGGACGGGACGCTATGATGCCAGCGCAAAGAATTGGGTCCAGAGGTTCCCCATTATTTCTGGACCTGGAGACTGTGCTCGAGGGTATTCAAAGATCATTGTGCGCGTCACAACCAACTTGGGCGCGCCGTCTACGTGCCTGTACCGCATCCGAATGACCGGTGGTTTGCCTAGAGTTGGCGTGGAGAGTTAAGCTGTTCAAACGTGTGCTAGATAATGTTCACGTGTTCCGAAGGGACATGATAAATTTCGCAAGAGGTGCGTCGATACTGGACTTTCATGGCAGCGGCCTGCTGATTTGGTCGTAGAATCGCTATTCCACTAAGCAAAGATTTGTTCAGTAGCATGTTCATTTCCCCCTGTTTTCCCCTTCTTTTTGGTGTTATGGACCCTTTCGAATGTTACGATGGTCAAAGGGGAGGCACACGTATTTCTTCAAAGCACATCACAAGACTGCTTTCCATTGAACGGTATCTCGCAGCATTGTTCGATGTTATGTGGTCGATCAATAGGTAGCTCAGCCAACAGTCTACATACCGACGAGCTTATTCCACCATAATTGGTGATTTACAGCACAAATGAAATATTTCACAACCTCAAAAGCCGAAACATGTTGCTGCTGAAATTTTCCCACCGCAAAGCTCTTGTCTTTTGGTCATTCCCGTTCGCCAATCAAAGGGCAAACCGAAATTTTACCTGATTGCCAAGGGATATTCAAATGTTACTATATTCAACTTGCGTGACTGTATTAATACCTTGAAAGCATTCTGCACTGCCTATAGTGCGGTTTAGTGAAGGATGACGTCTCCTTCTGCTTGACTCTAGCAACGCGCAAGCGATCGACCCTCCGCCTGCCGTAACTACAGTATATACTAAGATAAGCCAACATACGGAAGCAATTCCGGAAGAAAAATGCTTGGGGTCTGTCTACCTCATCCTTGGCTGGTGGGAATTATACCATTAGACGCTGTCGCCTTTTTCTCATCCACTAGACATCCCAGCTTTTAACATGAACTGGAATCCCCTTTCCAATCGGCGAAACCGTTGCAGCGTGTCATCAACTCGCCAATGCCGTATATGTCGGGAAGAAGACGAGCTCTGAAGCTCATCGGTACTGAACACGCTCTTCTCAAATGGCAAACTCATTTGCAAGGGCAAATGCAACGGCAGTCCGGATTACGTGCGCGAAAGATGTCTGCTAAAGTGACGTACCTGCTCTCGGAAATCACAGCAGAAGTACAGATGTTGCACAAGTGCGTATATGTCTTCCGTCGAAGGCCACCGAAAGTTGCTGATATGATCAAGATATTGCTCCTCATGGTGCTGTTTCTATTGATTATGTGCTTTCCAGGGACGATTGTGCTGTCACTCCTCTGGATCAATGTAGCAGTGCCGTGGATGGAAGTATTTCTGTGCGATCTTTCATCTGCTCTTCAATGCGATCTTATAAATCGTCCGAGCTGCTGGAACTCGCCGATCATCAATAAGGGCAAAGTATGCGGATATATGCCTGAGGAACATTTCATCAAAGGTATGTGGCATTGTTGTATTATAGTTGTTATGAGACACCTGATAAGGCGCCAAAACACCCTTGAGTGACTTGGTATCTTTAAGCGCTCGAACAACCGTGAGCCGATATCTTGGCATTGGGCGGCCCTGGATCGTGTGCTACGGGCGAACATTCTTGTGGACTCTTTATTTATGGGGTGAACTCATCAAATACCTTGAAACCTCCATAGTCTGCAAATGTGCTGGAAACTTATGGTAGGAAATGACAGCCAGTTACATGGAGCCGTTTTCAGAGCTTGCCATGACTCTGGAAGTGTTAGCATTGATCGACCCATCGACTTCGCCTACCTCCCATCTTGCTACCAACTCTCTGCTGCTAAACTCCGCCGCTGGTTAAACCAAAAAATCAGCCGTTGAGTTGCTACTCATATCGGTTGCTGCTGTCATAATTGCGGTGGTGACATGGCGCTACAATCGTGCCAAGCATCAGCGGAAAATGCGGGACAAGAAAATCAATGATGTGCGCTACGAAGTTATCATGACGCAGCTAGTTTCTAAAAGCCATGAGCAACCGCCACGAAGACAGTACTTCGACGAAGTTGGCAGATCTTAAGAAGACAAGCGACGACCACCGTGTGGCGTTTGGAGAATGTCGGCAGTAACGTGATACCGATGGAAGCATAATCGGACTCAACATTGGGAGCACATGCTCGGTTAATTGAGCCTACTACTACGTTGCTTATCGGTCGGAAACAAGCATACGGGAATGTGATTAAAGTTTATGCAAGTTTGAAATGTCACATCGAGAGTTTTGCCAAGACTCCTCCTCCTCCTCCTCATTTCCTAGATGAGCGATGCTGACAAGCGCACACCGCCATTAACATCCTAACAACTTGTACTGATGGGGAGATTGAGGCAATCATCAAGCACGTTCTACCCCTGGGATCTACCACATTTACCGATCCTTTGACATTTCTCTGGAGACGATATGGACTGCCATTGGATCCGTGTTCCAGTACAGGACCATACCGACTGCCCAAACACGTGTTCAGTCCCTGCTGATAAATCGTTGCTCCAACGACTCCGCTCAACCACCAGCACTATGTGCCAATAGATGACGCCACTCTCTACATTTCCAACCCCGACAATACCTTTGATGCGTGTAATGTGTATTCCAATGGCAAGGCGAGCGGCCCTTACATGAAAAATGCCGATGGATCTGACTACATTGAAGTAGTACGCCCTGGCTACACGGTGTTTACCGATTGGTTCCTGCCTCAAGCGATCTCATGGTGGCCGGATTCTGCGAAGGATCACTCTGACGACATCCCTTGGGATGTTATTTGGCTGGACATGAACTTCTCCTACTAGAGTACTTGGGGCTTGGGAAGGTCTTCGAAAGGAAATTGACAGGTGACAGGACTCATTATACCTTTCAATCCCAAGTCGAGATGAGGCTCCTCTCGGAGAACCTTCGGCCTGCTTGTAACTAATAATTTTGCCTTTTGCTAGGAAGAGGTTCACGCCGTGCCTGTATGGTGGTGTAGAAGAGTGTCTCCCCGTTGCGTATGTGTGTGATAAAGTAGGGCACATTTAGAGCCGGTTTCTTCATTGACAGGAACTCGATGAGCTTTGGTACGGGTTTGGTGATTTTACGGGCATCTCCATTGGCGCGTAGGATAATCACGGACAGAGCGAGAATGGTTTGTCAAGTGCGATTCATCGATGGCGAAAGAGCCATTCTCGAAGGCGGCAGACATGATGCGAATATGGTTTTATATCATTCTTAAATTCATCCTCGGCGCACGGATGCCAGAGCCGAAACTAATGCATCATGATGATTACGCTCCAAAATTGTCCAGTCTTGTCATTGAGCATCTTGCTATCCACTCCAATACGTTGCCCACTTGCTCCTTCCCCTTACGACATCAACAAAGTTTCTTGCTAGGACCCTGTTTGCTTGTTCTCCAAGGTGCACCACATCATACCAGAGGAAGCTGTCCGGGGATGGATCTACCTCGCAATTTTCCCTTTGCAAGTCGCAGTGTGCCGCATACCCTGTGGAGTTTGCAGGGGCAGTGCCGTTCAGATATTTTGAAGGGTTTTCATACATGTCTTCTACCTGCCATGGTTTAGTTGATCGTGGGAAATTGTGATATCAACTTACCAGGCCATGTATATCAAATATTGCGACTTCAGCACCTGGTAGGTCCAGTCTTTTAGCTGCATAGAGCTGATTGCCATATTCGTCTATACTAATCGTTATATCCGTAACGTTCTGATGGTCTTCAGATTTGGTGGACCAGTACCAGGTCGGTCCCACATCATTGGGTGGACCTGCGTACACCGGTGTCTTGTCGAACGGCAACACGTTAAAGACAACAAAGTGTCTCGCTCCGGTATCATATAGCCGCTTGACTTGGTTAAAGATGCAATTTATAGCATCATCTACACTCCTGTTCCAAGGATTACCGCGTACAAATTCGCCCCACTCGACACTTCCAATCCATATGGCATAGACTGTTGAAGCTTGTGGAACGTTCAGGAAAGGCTTTCCCGGGATTTTCTTCTTGCTTTCAGCAACATATGTGGGGAGTTGGTACGCTTCGATATCTGGAAGAGTCCTCTCTGGAACGTTATTGGTAACCGGCGTCAAGTAGCTGGAACAAACAGCGTTAGAGATGGCGTAGTTGTAGAGATTGCATCCTGTGTATTGCTTCACATAGTCAACCCAAGGTCTACCACCGTCGAATGCGTGGTAATTCACTGGATTGACCCATCCAACTGGGGGCACTGTGTAGTTGTGGCTGACATAATAACTCCAACGAGAGTCGTCGGTAAAATCATCACCAAAAGAGACCAACGAGGTGAATCTGAAACGAGACCATTTGTTCTCTGCTGGAACCGCTAGTGCAGTTGCAATGATGGTAAGCAAGAAGAGCATCTTGATCTGTATAAAAGGTCATCGGGGCCGCAGTATTTAAGGTGACTCAGGCCGACTTCTTATGCTCCTTTTCGTGTTCGAGGATAAGATGTTAGCTATGCATCGTATCCGTGCTATTCTGCGAAGAAAGCGAGAAATTTAGCTTTAAGCCTTGAGTAAGCCATCATTACGAGAGGTTAAGGAACAGCAGGATGTTAAGAATATCATAGGTACTGGGGAGCCTCGCATGCAAGGCGCTATCATGTAACAGCTTTCAGCCAATCAGATTGGCGCAGAGGTGCATCACCAAACTCCTAACCCTACTGTCGCATGACTCGTGCCCGACATCCTCCCCTCTCCCAAGCCTGTCGCCAGCAGCAGCAGCAGCAGCAATGTCGGTGGTCAAGGGTGGTGTGTGGACAAATGTGGAGGATGAGATTCTCAAGGCGGCGGTTTCCAAGTATGGGCTGAACCAATGGGCGCGAGTTTCGTCGCTGCTGGTGCGCAAGACGGCGAAGCAGTGCAAAGCGCGGTGGACAGAATGGCTGGACCCGGGCATCCGCAAAACAGAATGGTCGCAAGAAGAGGACGAGAAGCTGCTGCATCTGGTCAAACTGATGCCGACGCAATGGCGCACCATCGCTCCGCTGGTCGGCCGCACCGCGACCCAATGTCTCGAGCGGTACCAGCGGCTGATGGACGATTTAGAGGCGCGAGAGGCTGCAGGCGAGCTGGGGCTGAGAGGACCAGAGGGCGGCGAGACGGCCGCACCTACAGCCGACGACCTACGTCGTTTGCGACCCGGACAGGAAGATCCCGACCCAGAATCCAAACCGGCGGTTCCGGATGCCATAGACATGGACCCCGTGGAGCTTGAGATGCTGTCCGAGGCGCGAGCACGTCTGGCTAACACGCAGGGCAAGAAGGCCAAGCGGAAGGCGCGGGAGCGGCAACTGGAGGAGAGCAGGCGACTTGCGGTGCTGCAGAAACGACGGGAGCTCAAAAGCGCGGGGATCAACGTCAAATGGTCATCGCGGAAGAAGGGAGAGATGGATTACAACACAGATATTCCGTTTGAGAAGGCTCCGGCCCCGGGCTTCTACGATACCCAAGAGGAGATTGATCGCAACGAAAGGGAGAAAGAAACGTTCGATCCGCGTAAGCAGCAGTTGGCCAATAAACGCAAAGGGGAAGAACAGGAGAAGCCGGAGAACAAGCGGCGGAAGGATGATTCCGGCAAAGCGGCCATGGCTAATCAGTTGGAGAAAATGCGCGAGGCGGAGCGGAACACCAGACGTCGACCTTTGCAGCTTCCCGCCCCTCAAGTCAGTGAGGTGGAGCTCGAGGACATTATCAAGATGGGTATGACGGGTCAGATAGCGGAAGAAGGGGAAAACGGCTCAACGCAGGGTCTGGTGGCTTCTTATACAAACGTCGTTGACCCCACGCCGCTGCGGACTCCTATGGTTCCCAAGGGCCAAGATCGGATTGTCAATGAGCTTCGGAATGCCCGGGCGAGAGAGAGCATGAACTCTGCTCTCCTTGGCGGTGAGAACGTTGACCTTGCAGATGAAGGAACAACGGGCTACGCAGGCGCAGAGCCATCCAAGCAGGTGCAAGCAACGCCAAATCCGCTGGCAACGCCTCTTAGGTCAGGCATGACTCCGGGCATGACTCCAGGACGTACGCCCCGCGATGCCCTTCAACTGAATCAAGGCCAGATGCAAGACACGATGCGTTTGGGGCTGCGGTCGAAACTAGCGGCTCTGCCCAAGCCTCGTTCGGTGGAGTTTGAGCTGGAACCTCCCGAGGAGCGGGCGGAGGAGGTGCAAATGGAGTTAATGCAGGAAGATGCAGCAGTCAGAGACCGCCGCAAGGCCGCCGAGGCGCAAGCCTTGGCGATGAAGGAGTTTCGCCGGCAAACGCAAACAGTGCAACGTGGACTTCCTCGACCAAGCATCATCCGCGTAGAAGAATTGATGGAAGAGGCTCAAGCCCAAGAAGACGCAATCGAGCGTCAGGTTTCTGAAGAAGCCATCCGTCTCATGGTCCATGATGCGGCAAAATTTGGCGGGGCACAGGTGCGTGGGAAGGTTGAAGCGCCAAGGTATTTCAGCGAAGAAGCTCTGCAGCGTGCGAACATGGAGGTTGTCCTGGAAATGGGCGGTAAAGGGGGATATGATCTTGACTGGACAAAGCGTGATGAGACAAGCCCTACTCCCGAAGAAGCCTCGAAAGCTTTGAGCCAGTTGCAAGACGAAATCAGAGCCTCTGCAGAGCGTTGTGCAGTTGTGGAAAAACGTCTGGCAAAATTACAGGGCGGTTACGCTGCTAGACAGCAGACTTTGCTTCGAAAGATTGCCGCTGCTGCCGGGAAGCTGGACCGCAAACGCTTGGATGTCGTCGTCGCTAGAGAGACGGACATTTGGGAACAGGCGGAACTGGCTGAAAGGTTAGAAAAATTACGTGACGAGGTTGCATTTGTGCGCAAACGAGAGAGAGAGGCACAGGAGGAGTACCGTGTGGTCAGAGAGGAGTTGAGTGTGCAGTCATAGATCTTGCAATCAATCTTCCATGATGTAGATGCTTCGTGCTGGCTGGTCTTGACACAAAGGAGCCTACCAAACAAGTTCATGGCCGACCGTTCAGGTCGGTCTCTTCGCAAGCACACTAGGAATTCAGATGTGGGGGTAAACTGGATAGTTTCTGGCGAATTCTACATGACAAAAGCTTCAAATCCCGTGCTATCAGTTTTGAATCACCTCGTTGGAAACAGTATAGAAAAAAAAAAGACAACGCCATCAACCATACCTCTATCCCAATGATTATTACTCGCAACAGTCCTAACTATCAAGTCAACATATCGTATTCGAAGATCCAATTTTCGCGCAAGCACACCAGACAGAACATGGCAAGGAAGAAACTCCTGTGTGATACAATGCAATAACCGTATAAGGCAAAGACTAGATCCTTGTAAGCAAATATATCCCTATGTACTTCCAAAGCCCTGGGCTGTCAATTGCATTATCCAGCAGTCGCGTGTACATGACACTTGACAGCGGCCACACCCGCCTTCCGCGTCGACTCCCTTAAAATAGAAACTCGTTTGCCACTAGAACCCTCCAGCATGTTCTCTCACGTACGAGAAAGTACGAAGTCCGTACCAAACGCCACACTCTGTTCTGCCATTTCCACAACTAACTAGAATCTTTCAGCATCATCAGCATGGACATGTGCGAAAGTAAGGGACGTCGGAACTAGGATGCTCCGAACTCTTCCAGAATCTTCCATAATTATCTGCGGTAGCGGTGGCAACTTCGGAAACGCCGAACCGTTTAGCGCCGACTGCTGTAGGATTGTGATTGAACAGCGCCTCGGTTCGTCACATTATATCATAGACGCCACAAGCTAATTATCACAATGTTGGCAGATTACAAGCCTACTAGATAGTATCCTAACCCTTCCTACTGTGCGTCACACGAGACTTGATAATGAATGCCAGTAATTCTCCTAGCTACAACAAAAGATCGACAGTTATTCCTTACTGAAGAGGGAAAACAAATCCGAGTGCCATTGCAGAGAAACGTGTCACAAAGACAACTCCCTCCAAGCCCTCACTCCCACAACTGATAAAATCTAAAGATATATCTCTCTCTGTCATGCGTACATAGCTGGTAAGAAAAGCCATGGCAGTTCCCAATCCCTCCCTGAGTGAGAAAAACCCCGTCTCATGCAGTGAACGAAAAGATTTCCCCATTTTCAAAAACTCCCAGGTCCCCATAACATGCATAGATATCAATTCAATGGGGTATAATAAGACTCCAAATAAACTGTTGACGCCGAGGAACCTTGATTTGCAAAGTCAGGATAATGATGATAAAATTTCGGCGCAGTTTGCGTCGAAGCGCATGGACCAAAGGCGAATGCTGGTCATGAGTTTTTCTGTACGTGCGAGTTCACGGTGGCGGCCAAACATGGAGTCGACGAACTCGCAGCCAGAGCGCTTGCCCATGGTGACGGGCCGCGAGTTACCACATTCGCGTCGTGCTGCCCTCCACATAAAGTCCTCGCAAATCTTGAGCAGTTTGTTGAAGCGCTGCCACAGCCGCTCGCCAGATTCGAGGAAGTCTTCGATTAGGTCCAGATCCGCTTCATCTTTTATCTGGGACAGGTGCTCCTCGGCAAGTTTAATCTTCGCGGCGAGAGATATGAGCAGCAGCCAGAGCTCGCCCGCAACTTCTGTCATTGGCGTCGAGCGCCCAAAGAAGAACACTGTCCAGTCGTATATCCACCGCCCCAGCGAATTTGCATCAAACACGCTGCCGAGGAGCAGGATGGGCTCCTCGTCGGGGTTCCAATTCTTGTATGAGTAGCCCGTCGGTATGCCGAACCGTTGCGCGTCACTCTCGGTTGCTTGTCGCGTCTGCTTCGGTCGCGCCTCTGGCTTCTCGTACAGAGGATCGCGCGCTCTGTCGTAGTTATTGGTGGGCTTCGTGCGCTCCTCGTAGTAAGCCGATTTCGGCCGTTGCGACGCGTAGGCGCGCGCGCTGTTTACGTGCTCGTAGTAGGCCGATTGTCGCGGCACCGACGGCTGTGTGGTATACGTTGTCGCGCGACGAGCGCTTGGTTTGTGCGGCGGTGTTGCCAGTGGCGAGTACGCCGGATGTGAGTAGTAGGCATACTGTCTGCAGAACGGCGGCGTGTGCGGTGGAGACTGAAAGGCGTATGCGAATTGAGGCGGGTGCGCCGGATAACCCGCAGTTTGGAACATGGGCCTTGAACTGAGCAGAGTTCAAGTTACATGAGAGCGTGAACGCGATGAGTCGTGAACATGAGCGTGAGCGTGCAGATTGCCCGTTTAGAAGTGTATTTAGGGCGCCAAGCCCCGAGGCTGGGTAAGCTAGTCCCGATCGGGCAAAGCGTGCTCGGTCAATCCGCCCCTCATCAGGCTCTAACCAATCGCATCCTTGCAGCGCTGCCGTCTCGGGCAGGGCGACAGACGGACTGCTTCCACAAGTTCATTGAGTGGTTTGGCTGGTCAACCAATGGCGGTTGAAAGACTGGAAACGGCTCGCCCTCCCCGCAACTATCTTTAAAACGTTGGCGCGTTTATCGCTTCTGTTTCGTCCGTAAAAATTTGGTCTGGCTGATGGGTTTCACAGGATTGATACAGGACGATCACGCTAACCTGGCCCCCTCGAGTATGCGGGAGACCCTCGCCGCTCAGCTGCACCCAGTTTGGTACCCGAATACCCACCCGTTCGTTCATTGTGTGCAACACGAGAAATACGCAGCTCTGGCTAACCATAATGGGGTGCTTCCCTCCACGGCGTAGTGCGCAGCAACTCTCCAAGGCTGCAGATCTGCAAAAACCGTCCCACAGTGAAACGTGCTATGCGCGCCCCCGTATTTGGAATGCGGTAAAGCTTTATGGGATTCAGGAACAGAAGCTTCAACCTTGTGTGTGTAGCTGTCGCGCCATGTCACACCCTTCAGGAACTAACTCGCGCCTGTCACACCACACCTTTGCACTGATCCCAAGTCAGCCGTCTTGGCAAGATCTTGAGCTACGCTGACCATCTTTGGTTCATCCCCGAGACATGTCCACGGTTGCTTACACCGGGTGTGTCACTTGTGCATATGTAGCCGCCCATGACGTGAACCGAAGCGTTTAATCTCGCTTTCGTTCTGCAAACTGCTTCTCCATGCGTCTGCCCACGAGACCGGCCGGTCGCATGTTTTGGTCGCAAGTATCGCCCAAACAGCAGCATATCACAAGATGAGTAGCACATGACTCCGGTAGGGAGTGCCACCTCATGCAAATTATGACCTTTAGACACGGAATTTGGAGCTTAAGCACATCGTTACTAATCGCGACATGCAGGTCGAAAGCGGGGTAAGTCGAACGACGGGCTCGATAGGCTCAAGAAGGATTTGGCTGACCAGGAGCTGAATCCCGCTGAGGACCTTGGCTGAAGTTGGACAATTTATGGAACAGGAAGAATCAACAAACACTTCCTCTCCCCAAGGATTGACTCTTCCTTGAGCTCTCGTGGTTCATACTCGAAGCATGCATGGACACAATTTGTCTCTGTAGCCTGATAAGTAAAGTTCACTGGATTGGCCCCAGTGTTCCTTCCGGTCATGAGTATTGCCGGAACAGTTACATTAAATTGCGGCAAGCAGACGCCGAGATGCACCTTGAAATTAAACCAGGTTCGACGTTTGGACACAACATGAGAAGGAAAAAAATGACTGAATATGTACAGCTTAGGTAGACTCTATGTTGTGCTGGAAAGGCCCCTCCTGAATCAGAACCTTACCATCCAAAATGCCAAAAGGTCGAGAGTCAAGACCCTTTGTGAGCTTTCAGGCATCAGTATCAAGATTGGCCTATGATCCATCAGAGGCCGTGTTGGCACTACTGTGAGGTGTCATCTTTGCAGAGAAGCGAGGCGCCGGAGGAAGCGCTGCATAGGAAACCCCGCCTTAAACGATCGACCTATTTTACAGTCGAACATGGACATAGCGGATTGATTTGGCACAAATGTTGTTCCAGTGCCCACTGCATCCAAGTTTGGCAGTGATATCTACATACGCGTTGAATACCATTGCACAATTCCACATGTCTTTTAGCGTCCTATCGACGATTTGTACTTGTTGTTGATCCGACTCGCACAAAGCAGGCAGTGTCTTCACGGTTTCTCCTATGAATATCTGCCCTGTTCCATATCGGGCTGTTTACTGCCAGGCCACATCGCAGCTATCCAGCGTGGTCGTTTCTTGGCCAGTCACTTCGCAACCTGTTTGCATGATGAATACGATCACTCCACTTGGTCACTAACCTGGCTTTTAAAGGAGAAATGGACTAGGAAAAATCCCATAATTCAAAGCCTAAGTCCGAATACGGTTTCGCAGAATGTATCAGCTTCTTACTGGGCACAATGTAGACGACGAGCTCCCACTTTATTACTATCATCTGGAAATCAAACCCCTAAATCCATCATCAACCTCATCTCGAGCATCCAACCGACCTTTCCAAACACACCCATCGATGCCAAAACCGATCTCATAACCCTCTCTAACCAAAACCCAATCAACCCATCGAATCGAACCTCATAAAACATCCCAACCGAACCCAACCCCAAGCCCCAACTTCTACCTCGAATTAACCCAAACCTTCAACTGCCCAAAGTTTTCCGCAATAATTTGCTGGAACCAATCCACGGCCAGGAGCCAATCACTATCATCCGAGACCGTGATTTTATCCCCATCTGGGTCCTGGATTTTCATCAAACAAGGCGTTCGGCGGGGCTTATTGAACCTCTCTCGGATCAGTTTCTTGACTTCGCGGAAATCCGTCCCCCGCATGATGAGAACATAGCGTGTCACGCCGTCCCAGCTAACTTTGATGCGGATGTAGAGGGGTGGTTCTTCGGGTGGGGCGGGCATGGTGTCTCTTGATGAATGGGGGAGGCTACGACGGTTGAGTGAAGGAGAGGGAAGCTTGTTGATGGGTTCGAGAGCAGTGTGTTGGTCACTGGGATTGTTATGCCGACTGGTTCGGGGTGGGGAAGGGAAGGGAAGTTTGTGAGAGATGTTGAAGAACATGTAGGGTTCTTTTGAGGTCGGGAGTATTTCTATCTGACAAACAGGCAAACATCGTCTATATTGATGTACACACACAAGGCAAAGAGGTTTGTTGAGGTTGAGGAGTGTTTGTAAGCGGTAGTGACTAGTTGAGGTGTTATTCTTTTAGGCAAACAGGTTGATGACCCATGTGTTCTACTTTATTCACGGAGGGGGATGGTTTTGTGTAGGGAAAGGGCTCGATGTCGCTATCGTGGTACTCAATTTGACATCACTACACATCCAATAGCGATGATATTAAAGGAAGACAATTGCTAGGGAAGGACATGAAGACGAGCGTTATAAAACTGTGCCTGGCGGTATGGAATGCCATACAATTCAACGACCTTGGACAGGCCGTCCTAGGGTCTTTCTGGATCGATCCCAAGCTTGAGAGAGGCTGATTGTTAATTATACCGTGGCTAAAAAAGAAAAGGAAAAAACAGAGCTTGGTGTTCTACAAGGCGACTGTCGATGAGCTCGACAAACAGACAAGCAGATCCGATGAACAGGAACACGAATAGATTGGCCATGCAGGAGGCTTCAAAGGCACCCTGTATGATTTGCTTGCACTCGACAAAAGAGCAAACAAGCCCTCGACATTCATGTATCTCTTCATCAAAGCAAGTACCGTCATTATGAATAAGGCATCGCTCTGCAGAAAAGAACTCGCTTTTCGCTAGACGTATAACTGCATGCAGCCATGGTTAAAAGGCCACCGAGTAGATATTCCTAGCGGAATGGAAATGAGAAGATGAGATGGAACATATGTGAAGGACAGGGTGCACATTTCGCTTATGCTTGAGTCTTCTTCTTGTTGGCTTCGCGGCCCTTGGCAATGCGCTCGAGGATATTCTCACGATCCTTGTCCAGCTTGAGCTTCACAATCTCCACTTTGCTCGGAGCGACTCCGATGGGCACGCTTTGGCCGTTGCTCTTCTCGCGGCTGACTCTCTCGATGTGGATTACATACTTGAGGCGATACACGGACGTGACTTTCCCTTCACGGCCCTTGTTACTGCCGCGCTTGATGACGACCTCGTCGTCCTTTCGAATAGGCATCGCGCGAACCTGCAATAGATGTGTTAATGAGGAACACATCATGTGCATGCGATGCTTACGTTGTACTTTTCACGAAGTTCTGCTATTGTCAGCATGAGTGGGAGACGAACTTGACGGTCTTACCTTTGGACAAAGGCGCGCTCATAATGACGCGGCGCACGCTCGAAGGGGCCTGGAAATAAGCCTTGCGGCTCTTTCGGCGGCTAGAATGCAAGTTCGAGTTGATCTTGGTCATTATTGCGGCACACTTGCGGTGGTGTCGTGTCGGTGGTGCAGGAATCAAAATCTGGAAGTGGGACATGCGCGGGGCTTGGCAAGAATTCGGAACGGACCGTGCCGCGCCGACCGCACTCGAAGAAGACACGCATCAAGATGTTTTGGGGCAAGGACAGTAGACCGTGAAGGATCGTTAGATGTCAAAAGGTACTTGCGGCCGGCCCGTGCCAGTCTGGCTTACTAGATTACATGTATTACTGTCAATCGCCTTCACTCAAAGCTCGCATCTCTCTAGGTAGCATGTTCCATCGGTCTGCTTTCAAGTCACGTCGCTGTTCATTGCTGTATTCTTGCATCGCATCTCATCGCGCTTTGGGAGGTAGGCTGTCGACTTTGCGGGCATTGCTCACTGGAGCGGCCTTGCCGGCTTTGCCGTCGTCTTGGGCATTGATTTCCAGGAAATGGTAGATGACAATCATGAGCATGGCTACGACGCCGAGGAAGACGGCCAGCTGGTAGAGGGCATCGTCGGTGATCATCTTGGGCAAGATTGACGCTGTCTGGACTTTGGTGTGTGGTGCCGTATTTGGTGACGTTGTGATGCCAAGACCCCCGCCCAAAGACTTTTCCTTCACCCCTTCATCACACACGTTCATGGAGAGTTTCCCTTCGCCAGCACCACAGTAATCGCCATGGCGCCCAAAAAGGACAATGCGCCGAAGTCGGCCAAGGTGGCCGTCGACAAGACGTTTGGCATGAAGAACAAAAAGGGCGGCGCGGCCCAGAAGCAGATCAGACAGATCCAGCAGGCGTCATCGGCAGCCAAGACACCCGAGCAGAAACGCAAGGAGGCAGAAAAGGCAGCGCGCGAGAAGGAGAAGGAGGCGGCCGAACAGGCGCGGAAGGAGGCGGCCGAGCTGTTCAAGCCGGTGCAGACGCAAAAGGTGCCGTTTGGCGTCGATCCTAAGACCATCCTCTGCCAATTTTTCAAGAAGGGCGCATGCGACAAGGGTCGCAAGTGCAAGTTCAGCCACGATCTGGACATTGCGCGCAAAACAGAGAAGAAGTCGCTCTACACGGACACGCGGGAGGGCGAGGCGACAGAGGACGACAAGACCAAGAAAGATGACATGGCCGACTGGGATGAGGAGAAACTGCGGAAGGTGGTGCTCTCCAAGCACGGAAACCCCAAAACAACGACGGACAAGGTGTGTAAATACTTCATTGAGGCAGTCGAGAACCAAAAGTACGGCTGGTTCTGGACGTGCCCCAATGGCGGCGAGAAGTGCATGTACCGCCATTCTCTGCCGCCGGGGTTTGTGCTCAAGACCAAGGAGCAGCGGGCCGCCGAAAAGGCGTTGATGGAGAAGTCGCCCTTGGCTACGCTGACGCTCGAGGACTTCTTGGAGTCCGAGCGGCACAAACTGACGGGGACGTTGATGCCTGTTACACCAGAGACGTTTGCCAAGTGGAAAAAGGAGCGGCTGGACAAGAAGGCGGCGGAGGAGCAGGCGCGGCAGGCCAAAGAGGCAACGGGACGCGCCATGTTTGAACGTGGCGATTGGGAGGTGAGCGAAGACGAGGACGACGAGGACGATGCATGGAACCTGGACGAATTACGACGAGAGACAGAGGAGGCGGGAGAAGAGCAGTCAGCTGGTTAGCTTTTCAATCTATGATTTCGCTTCACGGTAAACGGCATAGAATAAGTACTGTAGTTGGATTTGCCTAAGCCGCTTTATGATTGACCCGTTCAAATTGATTGATTGCAGTTGAACATTTGGGAATACTGTTTCCATGGTCGTTCCCACGGTCAAATGAATTTCAATCAATGATGAACTGATGTGGGTGGGCCGCGGTCTATCCGATTCCCATTAACCAATGTTGATTAACTGAGCTACGTGATGCAACTCCTGCAATTGGTAAATCCCAACGGGTTGAACAGTGAATCCCTATTAACAAATCTGGCGCATCTCCACATCCCCTGTTACCCCATGACAACTTCGGCCGCCAGATTGCATTCCGATCATGGCGCCAAGTCGGGCACCATGGCGGTGGAATCGTCTGCACAGCCAAGCGTGCGACGGTCCAATCAAAGCCTTGACTACATGGCGCGCAGCCTGGGTGCCGGCGGAATCGCGGCCTGCGCAGCCAAAACTGTAGTCGCGCCGCTGGATCGCGTCAAGATTCTCTTTCAAGCCAGCAATCCGCAGTTCCAAAAGTACACGGGCTCGTGGTCCGGAGCTGTGCGCGCAATTTGCGACATTTACCGCAGCGATGGCGGCCGCGGACTCTTCCGAGGCCACAGCGCAACTCTCTTAAGGATCTTTCCCTACGGCGGCATAAAATTTATGGTCTATGAGCAGACACGCGCTTTTCTGATCCCGAGCGCTGACTTTGAAAATCCCATCCGACGTCTCATGGCCGGAGCCTTGGCTGGCACAGTCTCAGTGTGCACAACTTATCCTCTAGAACTAGTTAGGGTCAGACTAGCCTGGGAAACACAGGGCTCTACGCCACTGTCGCTGGTCAAGATATGTCGCTCGATATATGCTGAGCCGGCGGGCAGCGTAGGACTCGCCAATTTCTACCGGGGCTTTGCTCCAACCCTTCTTGGCATGATTCCTTACGCCGGCATGTCGTTTCTAACGCATGATTATGCAGGTGATTTCATGCGCCGGCCGGCCCTGGCGAGATACACGGTGCAGCCGATTGAAAGCCAAGCACCTCAGGCTTCAGGCAAACCACCGCCACTGACATGGTGGGCAGAATTGCTGACAGGTGCTATGGCCGGCTTTGTCTCTCAGACAAGCTCATATCCAATCGAGGTCATTCGGCGACGAATGCAAGTGGGGGGCGTTGTCGGTGATGGCCATCGCCTAAAGATTATGGAGGTGGCGCGACAAATCTGGCAAACTTCGGGCTGGCGGGGATTCTTTGTCGGTCTAGGCATCGGCTACGTTAAGGTCATTCCTATGGTGGCCACCAGCTTCTTTGTGTATGAACGAATGAAGATAGTGGTTGGGATATGACACTTTAGACTCATGCTTGGCCCAATCTGAATTTGGGTATGGCAGCACTGAATGGATACGCTAAAATTTTATACGATACCCATCTGATAAATTCATCACTTACACTGATCATCTCTTGGTGGGTTTGAATTATCTGCATCCCGACTATCAAGAGCTCTGTTGCAATATAACTGACAATCTTATGACAAGTCCGCCAAAGTGCTTCTGGTTAGACTGTAGAGGATTTGATAATCGAGAAGGTGCATACAAATCTATCAAAACGTCCACGTCCTTGGCAGAGGTCAAGATTGAGTTGACGATCGCGTGACGGCCCGCTCCGGTAGTCCACATTGAGGACAGGTGGGGCAAACATTTTTCTTGGCGGATTGACAGCCAATCCCAATGAACAACTTGATAGGCCACCACAAAACTTGTCGCCAAACCTCTAAAATACCTAGATATGATGCCGGGTCCAATTTAGCTGGATTCAATTTCATTACTGTACCTGCAACCACGCAACATTTCCACCAGCGCGTGCTCAATCTAGTACGACAATTTCGAGATGAACACCCAGATGACCTCTCATACAGAACAGCCGAGAGTCTAAACCGACTACCAGTAATTTCACCATTAGGGCCGCAAGATACAGATTTGCAATCTGACACGGCGGCTTCTGCGCGTGAGGCTGTAGTAATCAGTCCATGGATCGATCTCGCGTCGTCGGATCCTCTAATTGCCCATGTCAGTTGCCAGGTCCTTTTGCTCGAAGTGGCAAATGCACATTTTTGTGGAGCTACTCAGATCTTGCTGGCTGGGCCTGTGAGTGCTGGTGTTGTGTCCTTTGCCAATGCCTTGTTGCGTGCTCTTGCACTGGGCGCTTATGCCCGTTTTCATATCTGGGTGCCCATGTCCGGAGAACTCGAGCAAGATATATTATCTGAAGGCGAACATCTAAGCGAGCTGGCGTGCACAGATACTGATGATATCGAAGATACCTGGAACGCGTGGAATACGATCCGTACGCTGTGTAACTATCACGAAAGACTTCATGTTGCGCTTGAGCTGCCTCGTCAGACTCCACCGTCTTGGCTCTGCGACAGATGGTTTGCTGAACCAGTCTACATACTCACACTGCCTCGCACTGTGTTCATTAGTAACCCAAAGGGTTATCCAGTCCTCTCCAAGCTGCTGCAGGGCTTTCTGATGCGGTTCCTAAGACTTGTTTCCCCTCCTGCAATGCTACTATGTGATGTAGGGCCATCGCCAGATCATTCACCGACACCGGCTGAGGCTCATTTAGCCCAGACTAGTACCGCCTATGTACAGTATCTGCAACATATGCATCTGCGGGCAAATCCTGAATCCGAGGTAGACCGCGTCGTTCGCGGTTATCAAGACCATCTTCAACCTCCACTGCAGCCGCTAGCACACAATTTGGATAGCCTCACTTATGAAGTGTTTGAGAAAGACCCCGTCAAATATGCAAGCTATGAACAAGCAACATCTCGAGCACTGGCCCACTTGTATGAGAAGACCAAGGCTGCGGTGCGAGTGGCGGTTGTCGGTGCAGGGCGTGGCCCTCTAGTCACCGGAATCTTACGCGCAAGTGCATCGACCCTAATACCGGTTATCTGTTGGGCCGTAGAGAAGAATGGAGGGGCACTAGTCTTGCTCCAACGTCGGTGCAACGATGACGAGCTATGGAAAGGCAAAGTCACCGCCGTGCACGCTGATATGCGAGCATGGAAAGGGCCCGAAGATGGACCCGTGGACCTGGTCATCTCGGAGTTACTGGGTTCATTCGGAGACAATGAACTGTCCCCCGAATGCCTGGATGGGCTACCCTCAACCGTGCTACATCCTGACCATGGCATCAGCATTCCGGAAAAGTACAGTGCATACATAACACCAATCGCCACACCTCGCATTCACGCAGACTTGCTCTCACGTGCCAGCAGTGCTAGGGAACATCCATATGTCGTTAATTTAGGGCAGTTTGAGTTTCTGTCGCGCGTGGACGAAAGCCCGTGCATACAGCGCGCTTGGTCGTTTGTGCATCCTGCGCCAACGGTATCGAACCGCGATCAGAACATCCACCATACTCGCTCCTGCCAGCTCCGCTTCAAGTGCTACCACGGTGGAGTGTGTCATGGCCTAGCTGGATATTTTGATACTGTCCTCTTTGAGGATGAGGTGCTTTCTACGCACCCGGAATCGCATAGTGAGGGAATGATCAGTTGGTTCCCGATTTTCTTCCCGTTGAAGAGTCCGGTTTGGGTGCCGAAAGATGGGTGCATGATAGTGCATATGTGGCGTGCAACAGATGGGAGAATGGTCTGGTACGAGTGGCTGGTCGAGGTGTTCGAAAATAGTAATCGCGTTGCCATGACGGACTTGGTGAGCAGTAAGAAGGAGGGTTGTTTAATGTGAGTCGATGCACTGTTGACGATGGAGAATGTGTTGGAAGTGCCGGCCTTGCCACTGATTCTCCCAGACTGAAATGAATGACCTTACGTGGAATAGTTGCCCATACCATCATTTACAACGCCCCTTTGGTCAAATGATAGTGGTTTGGTCCTCAGTCCTAAATGTCTGCCGTGCACAACCTTGTCTAATACGTCATTATTCTCTCCCATCCACCAGCAACCTCGTGCAAACTATCTTTCGTCGAACAACTAACCTGTCACAATGTCGCAACGTGTTGCGACCTTTATTGAGGCTGCCAATCTAGGCTTAAAGCACAGCTCATCAAAGCCAGAGAGGAAACGAACTAGATTCTACCTAGCAACTTTAGTACTTCCCGCATGGACTTATATTGGAGCTAGTTTCGGTGTTAAGAACTTATTATCAACCTATGCAGCCTGTCCGTACATCAGCCATCGGTCTCAAGTCAAGATAGAATATTGTAATTGAATGGTGTGCATGTCCTTTCGTCACGAGACATTCAAAGTACCGTACATAATAGCAAACAAAATCCTCATCAAGCTACCCCTTTGCAGACGCACCCGTCGACGCCTACCAACAGGTGTTTTTTTAACCCGAGCCTGCAGACTTGAACGACAACAATACTAGCGTGATCAGCATAACAAGCTGCAGTTTCATGTTCTCGTGGCTGGTACTTGCATTGGAGAATTTTTGGGATAATCTTCGTCCAGGGACTTGCAGGTGTTATTTGAAATTCAGCCAGTAGAATTGAACGGCAACTATACCAGTATAGTCAGCGAATCGAGATGAATACTATATGTGAAGTTCGTGTTATTCTGGTTGGTTGCTGGCATGGAGGATTGTCTTGACAGCTTTGGAGAACTTCTAGACATCATAGTGGTAGGAACAAACATTCTAAAATCTATCTGTGGCATAGGAGCATGTGCGGGTTGACAAACTAGACTCTTCTCGCGTTCGGCCGCTATTTGTCAATCACTACTGCAGAGATGATGCATATTCGAAAGGACAGAGTCCGGGACTGTAATGCGCTCGTTACTTGAAGTCAACAACCTGATGTCATTGGACTTGCAAAATCTTTCGCAAGGATCTTGGGTGGCCGGGGCCTGGAAGAAGTTCTGAAGCAATGCCACGGATTCATTTGGGACATCGCGGCGCAAGAGGTGACGAACTCTGAAGGCACCGATCCTGCCATGACATTGTAAAAAGGAACTGGTGCTGCAGCGAACGGGGCCATTGAGGTGCTCAAATTGGCGGTGTTGTTCTTCCTGCTAATCGAGCCCATGTGCTGTGCACATTGAACGATGATGGGCTGCGTGGACCAGCATCGAGTACCACATGGAAACCGCTGGCGGATGCTTGTGAACTGGCAGAGTAATATTCACACGTAGCTCTGGATCTTTGAACGCTTCCAGCACAAGCCGCCCTGCCCGAACCATCTTGCCGTCCACGCATCACCAGCCTCCTTCTGCCATGTGTTGGATACCAGAAAGCAACGCCATACTCGTGGCAACATGGCGCGAAACAGCGTGCGGTTGGTATACTCCACCTGCTTGCTCTCTGGTGTGCTTGTTTGCCCCTTCTTGGCTTTGCGCGGTTGCTCCGATAATCGGGCTAAACCGGTCCACCCACATAGGGAAATGGAACAGCAAGTGCAACTTGTTGTGCTGGATCGTTTTCAGGCCCAAGACGGCCTCCCATGCTTGCAGAAATCTTTCGGCCAGTCTCATCGCGTCCTCTACCACGTCATCGTAGAGCATTTTGATCAATTCAGCTGCGGAGTACCAGACTTTCAGCAGAGAATTCACTTGCTCAACTCTTCCCTTCGTGGTATAGAAAGATGTCAGGACTGCCGGCCAGGTCTGAATCAAGCGATGCCAGTCATTTCCAGTGAAGGTGACGCTCCATTTCGTCAAATGTTCGGCGCTGATATCACTATCCAGTCCGGCTTTGTTCGAAGCTTGAGAATGCAGCGCAAGCCCCGACATATCCTTGGCGACTAGAGGATGACTCTTAGTTAAGCTCCAGATGTATTTTACTGTGCCCATCAAGGGGCAGTGGAGCACCTCGTATGGGAAGTCGCGATGCGGGTCGAAGCCCTCAACGGGGTACAGATTCCCAAGTGGCTGCGTAATACCAAATGTTCTACCGCCTTGTCTTTTGATGTACACGACAGCTCTGTGTGTCCATACGTCCAGAAGCTGTTCGAGCCTGTCAATGCTTATGCGGTCATACAAGCACACCTGGCAGGAGTACTTGCTCCGGAATTGATGGGACCCATTATTCGACGCTGCTGGTACATCGCCCACACCAATGTGTAAGCCACAGTGTACAACTCGACGACGCTATGTCGGGGTTCAAAGGCCATGATGCCCCGCTGCAGGCGCATGAGGTCCGGTACAATGGTCGGAACCCTGCTGTTGGCTTTGATCTTTGGTCCAAGGGCTGCGAAATGATGTGCCGAGAGATGAAATCTCAACCGTTCGTTGAGGATCAGATATAATGTTTACCTTGTGCGGCATTCCGGCGAATTTGAACAGCCACGCTATAATACCGACTTCCTCTCACGGTGATGGTGTCGTCGTTATAAAACACCAAGTTTCATTGAGTGATACCGCAATTGTGATCGAAGACCATTCGTTCGGGATGGGCTTTTCCCAGAAACCTTCGAAACCCCTCGTCCAAGTGCTCTCCATTGGCCGCTTTGATGGACCAAGCGTATCCGCACCAGGCTTGCACTGCATCGCATTGTACGACGCTACAGTACCGTCTGGCTTCAAGACCCTTCTTTCGAACTCCTCCGCAGTTTCGATGGTTTTATGAGTGATGCGCCTTGTTTCACACTTCCACCTGTACTTAGGGTCAGTATCATCTTCAATTGCAAGTTAAAAGAGGCCGTGAATGCTGTGGATCATGCTCCAACTCCCCGCTGGTATTTCTGCACCACAAAACACTCTGACATCGCCGTCGACTCGCGGATCTCGGCCATTGCTCCGTACTTTGCTAAGGTGCAGACCAAACATGGGAAATCTAGGATGAACCTTGGCAAGCTTCGTACTTTCCGAAAGTTGCTGAGTACGAACGCCTCCAATCTTCGAGGCTGGCCACGTTCAGCTACACCTGTACTGAAATACAGAGGCTGTGGTCGTGTTGAAGCAGGTAGAGGCTGTGATCTCATGCCCGTGGCGCCGAGGACAATGTCATCAGAGTTAGAAGCGGCTTCCGAAAAAGTAGGCAATACATCTCCGGGTGATTCAGACAATGCTATGCGGGGCCCTTGTCGCCCTGTCCACAGCGGCCGTTCGTGCGATACTTGTGCCTGCCTGGGTTGCGTTTGGGGCCGTCTTCTGTTTATCGAGGCTACTCCCCTACGTTGCTGTCGTGCGACGGCTCTTCTGCACATTAATACTGTATTTCCTCATCAATATGACGATGACCCTTTACCTGAGCCTGGGATAGCCCCTGTCGACGGTGTGACATCTGCTTTCCTTTGCTGACTTGGCATTCCACGCTTGCGGTCTCGTTCCAACCATGATTCACTGCCATGCAAAAGTATATTTTGATTGTGGGCGATGTCGTCCCGTTGGTACTGTACGTTGACGGAAATGTTGTCTCCACGCGAAATTGACAGCAGAAAATCCGGTCGAGAGGATGTCTCGAAACGAATTCCTCGTGATCACAACAGCTATGGTTGACGCCCTCACATGTCTTTGTCCCGTCCTAGTAACTTGAAGCCTTGCTCTACGCTCTGTTCTTTACCTTCGTTACTCTTCCATTTCGTCTGCTCGGCGAGGTTCCAAGGGGTTTGAGAGATCGAGAATAGTAGTAGTGGTTGGCGATTTACCATGTACAGTATATTTCGTGAGAATTAGAATATAACGTCAAGCGTCCTCTATGACATTTCCAAAGACACACTGAACTGGCTTGATAGGATCGAGAGCCTTTCTTTGGTAGGTGCAGGTAGCTTGAAATGCTTGTGCTTGAGCACTAGGATTTTGACAACGGCAGCAGATTGACTCCATGTGCGTCGCAAGTGAAATCGAGATGGTCCTTGAAGATCGAGGTCAGAGCGCTCCGGGGTTTCCAGGGTGCAGAACACTGATGCTTCTTCTGATTTTCCATCGATCTCTGGAAGGATGCAACGCAAAAGTGCGCATTTTGGAACCATCGTGAAAGAGGACGACACAGAGATACCACATCTGAGTTATCCTCTTCTACGGATTCGACATGATAAGGAACCACAGTCGGTACCAGTAAGCGAGTATGAGGACTCATATACGCAGAAAAGCCTCCTGTTGATTGCTTCTATCGACTTCTCAGCGCGACTTCTCAGCGTCTGGCTCAGGCTTCTGATCAAGCTAAATCGATTTTCCAACCCGAATTATAGAGGGCAAATTCTGTATGTCGTCGGCCAAGATGCTGTCTCACTGAGATGTTATCAGCGGTCGTGTTCATATAGGATACCCCCCCTTATCATAGGCGACTCGAGGCCTATTCCCGCCTTACAGCGAGCAAACATCCCTTTCATGCAAGCGGTAGGGCAGCTAGTCCCGTGCCTGGCCACCGCCACTTCGTGTTTTGGATATTCTTATTACCGCGTGGAGCGAGCGGGGCTCTAGAGGAGGACGGAGGGACTTTGACCTGTTGTAGTAAAGTGGATCACGTGAACCCATTGATTCACCAAGCGAACCTTTGAAGATTATGTAATCACACAACCACCACCCATGCCCTCTAACTCCCTCTCGCGCGGAGTATCCCTCCTCCGCGCCCCCTTCTGGGCCCTCACCTTGACCCTCCTCCTTACGACACATGGCGTAGACATAACGCTCATTCGCGGCACATCCATGGTCCCCACCCTCCCCTCGGGATCTCTAATCCTGTGGAATCGACACAAACCGACCCAAAACCTCGAACGCGGGGCATTAGTGGAATTCTACTCGCCTGCGGCACCCGAAACCTCGGCTGTGAAGCGAGTTGTGGCACTCGCTGGCGATGAAGTTACGTTGGATTCCGGGAGGAGGCCAAAGAGGGTGCGTGATGGGGACGAAAATAGAAGGTGGGATGCTTTGGGGGGAAGGGTTAGGATCCCAGAGGGACATGTCTGGGTGGAAGGGGATAATAGATCTTTGTCGAGGGATAGTAATTGGTACGGACCGGTTTCGATGGGGATGATTAGAGGAAAGGCCGTCTGTTTACTCTGGCCTTGGAGGGAAATAGGGAGGACGCCTTGGGTGGGGTTCAAGTCGCAAACGGGGGTGACCATCAGGTAATAAATCTGTCTGGAGGTTTAAGGAGTCCTGGTGAGATCCGATGGCCACGACTGTTTTTTTCCTACTGGAGCCTATCTATTGGTGAGACGAGGGACCGTTCACCACTTGAGTGTCGACACAAATGTCTTCAGAATGGCGACCTGCTCTTCCATGGCCTTCAAGTCCTTCTCCAGCTCCGCCTTGACCTTTAAATCATCGGAACCGAGCTTCTGGTAAAAATCCTTCCTATACGGCGTGGCCGACATGGCGGCTGAAAATATGGGCTTAACGACAAACGAGTGATGCTGCTTCAGCGTGTTGCCGTACGCTTCACGGAATGAAGTGGACAGTTCCTCGGAAGGGTTGTTGAGGTTCCTGCGGAGCGCTTGCGAGGTGAAGTCCAGACCGCGAGTGAGCCAGAGGAGGCCTTCCGAGGCAGTATGTTTCTTCGTATTTTTCAGCTCGTTTCGCGCGAGATCTTGCAGCGACTGTGACTCGGACGGAGCTTCATCGTAGCGGGTTCTGATCTTCTTGATGTTCCCTTCCATGTCAGTCTTGACCGGTTTGAAAGCGACGCCGCCGAGGACGTCGAAGAGTCCGGTCAGAGATTGGGCCGCTTCCAGGAACTCCAGCGTGGGAACGTATCCATCTTTCACAGACACGGCCGCAAATGAGCGCTTAACTGTGTCAAAGTACGTGGTGCCTGGCGGATAAGTCGAGGTCATTTTGTATTGAAAAGTCCTGTCACCGCTGCATGTGGCATGCCCCGCCTGTACCCCTCATCCCTCTCATCCCTTGGCAGGTACCCTACAACCCTACTGCTGCCTCAGGCTATTAGCGACTTCACTTCATGCTGCTAGTTCAGACGTCCTTGCAGTCATTTGAGGCCTTGTAACCAGCCTCTATCATCTATTTATGCATAATTCTCTCCCAGGAATGGCTTTTTATGCTTTGCTCACAAATCGCTATGACCAGGTTCAACATGCAAGTAAAATACAGACACGCTCCTCTTACTTCTCCTCTCCAGTGATCGCATCTCTGTCTTTTACATCGTCGGCTTTCTTCACTTTCTCTCTCTTCTTCTCGGCATGCCCCTTGCTGTCAGGTCTGTCCAAGCTGTCTTTGTCAGGCTTGTCTTTCCTGGTAGACTCGTCTTTACTGTCAGATTCGTCCTTCCTGTCAGACTCATCTTTTCCACCAGACCTGTCTCGGTCAGATTCGTCCTTCCTCTCACTTTCCCGCGCCCTGTAAAAAGGTAAGCATTCGGCCGTGGCAAACTAGCATGGAGAAAACCTACTTCTCCAACGCGGCTTTGTCCTGTTCCCACTGAGCCCTGCCATCAACATCAAACTGGCTTTTAATCTTCTCCAGTCGCTCTTTCTTAGCAAGCTCTTCCTCCTCTCTGGCCTTGCGCTCCTGCTCCATCTCCTCCATATGTCTGATATCGTCGACCGACGGCTCGTATAGATGCCAGATGGTGTAGTGCGGCAGGCCAACTACGGAGAATCGCATGCGCTTTGCCATCTTGCCAAATCCCTCAGTCTCGGCGTGTTTCTCAAAACTGAAAGCTGGGAAATGGACGCCTGAGCGGAACACTTTGGCTTTGGCTAGGATGCTGACGCCGCCAACGCCGTCGATTTCCATCTCCATGTCCGGATCGCCGTAGGGATCGCGCAGGTAAGCCAGATGCGGCCGCCAAGTTGCATACTCGGCGTAGCCCTCGACAATGACAGCATCTTCGTCCAGCGTGTCGGCAAGCGCAAGCGCCGTATCGCTTTCCTGCCAGCTGTTGAGGTCGTATGGCTGCTCGCCGCCCAGCCAGTCTGGCAGCGGCCGCCACACATTTGGCACGATGACGTCCTTGTTGTGTCGCATCAGGTCCTCGAGAATGGTAAATGGTGCTGTTTCCACGTCGACGTCACGCCAATATACCCATGAGTGTGTTGGTCGTAGCGCTGCAGATAGAAGCCAGTTGCGCGCCTGTGCCATGCTCTTGCGCCGAGACGCTTGAGCAGCGAAGCCGTGACGAGACTCGACGTCCTGGTCAACTTTCTGACCGAAATCCTTTTCCAGCACACTGATCTCGCCGAAGCGCTGCTTCGGATCCTTGGCCTGCTGCAGCTGTGCCAGCGACTCGCTCAGCAGCGACAGCGTGTCGTCTTTGCTATCGCCGACCAAGAACGCCAGGTCAATGAGGTTGTGAGGATATGTGAGGTTCCTTAGATGGCTGAAGAACATGGGCAAATGCGGCGCCGCGTCCCTCAGCGGCGCGCACAGCAAGATGCGCTCCTCGCGCTCCCACCCCCGTGCGGTTCCTCCCACTTGGCTAAGATCGTAATACCGCACCGTTTCAATTTGCCATTCTTCGCCACGCGAGAAGGAAAAGACGTCCATTCGAGGTCGCAGCGAGGGGAATAGCCACAGCAACACCAGTAGCGCCCCCAGCCCGGCTCCTATTCGCCCAAGAAGCCCTCGCCTGGCGTGCCGCGTACGCGGGTGGTATTTCTCGTAATCATATGTTCGTCCCCGTGACTCTATTAGCGTTGGACTCAACGGGTAGGCGCCGCTGCCGGCGCTGGGATATCTGTTCATCGTGGAAGGGAGCATCGGGGCCTGTCCTGCCCCGGCTGTGGAGAAACCTTGATGCTTAGGGTTGCATACGACTATGTGCTGCTGCTACACAATCTGCTGAAAGTGCCGTCAGTGAATGACCTGTTTATGAGTGTGGTGCGTAATAGGGGAATCAGGTAAGCCGTTTTACGCACTTCCCTTCCGCCGGCGACACATCACATGGCCCAAAACGGGTCATGCAACCTGACGCAGCTAGAATCGCATATTCCACAACCCGTCCTCCCCTTTGTTCTCCCAGGAGGGAGATAAGGGTAGGGTATAGGGAAAACCGACTCGGCATTGGGGAATCGTGGAATGGATAGACTTGGTGTCATCCTGTCATTGGGGTCTCTCCTTAGCAACATACCTGCTTCGTGTTAGCCAGCCTTGAACGGCATCAATGGAAAAACAGCGGTAAGCCTCATCAGACAAGATTGGTAAGATGGTATAGAGTGTCCGCAATGTAGTTCGGTAGCAGAACTGAAGAGATACATTCATCATAAGAGGGAGGGAAAGGGAAAAACCTGAACCGTACCTTTTGAGAGGTTTCAATATCCCACACGGAGAAGGGACATTGCAGGATGCAGAGTACAATCCCTGGGTGCCTGATGCTCTGTATCCGCGCAAGTCAGTCATGGTTCGCGCTCGCGCAAACGACGGTTAGAGAGTGAATCAGATGGTGATGCATGTATGTCCCGCTCAGGAGTCGCTGAACATTTGTGTGGTTTCATCATATCAAGTCATAGTGCTGGACATACCTCGAAGATTTGTGCGGGTAAGAGAATTTCGGTGCGGTGAATGGGGACTTGATGTGTGGCCATACGTTGACTAGTGTCCGCTAGCGCCCGCCGCTAACAACCTCAGCTCAACTCAAAGGCAGGAGCGTTTTCACTGCAGGCCTGAACTGAACGTCTTCTCAATGACGGCGACTCCGATTGCTGCTTCCAACCAGATTTGCCGTTCACCTTTTGAATGTGCCTGTTACTTTGCGCAGCGTGAAGTATCTTGTGACATACATCGACCATTGCAAAAGTGCTGTTTTCCAAGGCTCACTATCTACGAATGACTTTTTGCCGCTGCACGATGCATATAAACTACTCTGCCAGTGCACAGCCTGGTCACAGGTGGCTAGTGTCGTCGGTAATCGAATGTGCAGCCCCCTGCCAAATTTGGCTTCGTGACAGCCACCGATCAGCTTTTCATCTGGAAACTGAAACAACACCGCGGTAAGGAAAAAACTGAAACTCTAACTAATCTTGGGGATCGGTACCTTGCATAATAATTTTATGACTGTGGCGCAACAGACCAGGATGTAACAATGTTAGCCTATGGGCGTAATGCATAAGACCGTGCGCTTGGAAACTACCCTTTTCAGTCCGACATTGAGATGGTAACACCAAGGGTCAACTAAAGGGTGATCTTAATACGTAGATCTTAACAATTTATTGAAATTCTATCAAGCGAATCTCTCTTAAAGATAGTCCGAGCCGGCCGAACCAATTGGCCTGGTATACTGCAACCCGCTGAAACAATGATGAACCAAACCGTTGCCGTTCTAATTACAAATCATTCGTTCAGATCGTGCCACATTATCTTTCTCGGTCCGGTCTTTGCAAGACATCGTGAATGCTGACGCGTCGCCGCTTGGGCGATCGTCTATCATCGCCTTCGTCGCCCGACTCGTCCAAAGGGCGCGGCTGAGGAGCTCTTATGGGGGGACCCAACACTCTAATCGGCGGCAACTGGTATTCTGGTCGAGTGAACCCCGCCGGCGGATGGAGTGGTGTGTACGCTGTTGATGATGATGATGGTGATGATGATGATGCTATTAGAGGGCCGGCGGGGAGCAGTCGCCAGGGAGGCATTGCATATGGCGATGACAATGGATGGGGTGAACCTGCAGCTGGTGACGACGGGGTCGCTGACGATATTTGTGCCATTGACGGCTGCATCATGGAACGCCCTGCAAGACTTGACTGGAAAGTTGGCAATGTGACAAGGACAAAATAAGATGAGGCCTTGGCCAGCCGGACCCGGACGGTAAGCGTATATGCTGATGACCTATGTGGTCCAAATATCCATTGAAATGTGTGATTATCAAACCCTTCAGTATATCGCTCGGCCTCGAGGGGTGATATATCTCCAAACGGGTCCTGCCCTTGAGGGAGTATGGGAGGCAAAAAGGCTGGCTCTCTGGCTTCTCGTTCAGTCCGCAGGCGATTGCGGAGGTTCTGGAAGCTCTCAGGGTCTGCCGGTGTGGCAAATGCAGAAATGTGCAAACCTCTCACGTCCTTAAATGCCGCCTCGTTGAAGGCACTATTACACTTGATAACGATGAGGTCAAGGTCAAGTAGCGCTGCGGCTGTTTCAGACCCAATGGCAACCACTTCGCGACTGGACCCTTCTACGGACCTGGTTGATCGTGTCCGCGTCGGTGTCAGTGGCGGCACTGGACCCCGACGAACAGAAGAAGAAGATGACGCTTGAGGATCTCCTTCGGGGTGAAGCCGTGGTCTCCCACGCTTTTTGTGTTGAACATCAACGCACGTGTCCTGCGAGATTACTTGTCAGTCTAAGAGGATCATAGACAACAGGCATAATGGAGCCATACCTGCTTCGCAGACGCCACGCAGCGAGTGCAGGGCCGTTGCACGTCGCAAGACAGATGGGCATGCTTGCAGTTGACGCAAGCTGAGACTACGTGCGTCTTTGATCTACGACCGCGAGGCAGGGAAGCCCTTAGTGGAAGGGAATCTGGTGCAGTGACGCGTGGGGTGGATGCAGGCGGCGCAGTTGACAAGGACGGGGCTGATAGGGCTGACGTGGCAGCCGACGACGCAGCGGTGACTGTGGGCGGCGGAAGCTGGGCCGTGGAGGTCGTGTGAGGTGAGGAAGGGGCCGACATGGGCAGCCACGGTTCAGGGTCGGTTCAGGGCCGCGGCCTCAGGGGCATCGATAGACGAGTATCCGATCCAGATCATTGCCTTGAAATGAAAATTGGCCGTTTCGAGGGTGCATCGAAAGCCCCCGTATCAGCGTTGGGCCACAAGGGGATAGGCGATCAGAAGGAACGAATTGAAAACGACGGCCTTCGAGGCCAGTGACAGGATGAGAAGGGTAGAAGAGGAAAGAACAAGCCTTGCATATCCCCACAAAAGCGGTTACCGGGCAGCAATAAGATTTATTTTGCCTTTGCCACCGAACGGGGTGTTGACGTCGCCCTGGCAGGCGCATTAGGGCCATGGACTGACAGGAGAGCCAGTGGCGGCCTGTCCAAAAACTAGTTGGATTACCAAAGATGGTTTTCCGGCCGAGGAATGCAAACCAGGGCCCTTTTTCGCATCTTGCCCTTGATCCTCGTCGGAATCATTTTTCATGCTGGACGGAATATTTTCAGCCGCCTTCGTAAACGTTATTCATGCTGCACCAGCCACACATCGACTCCGCCCTCTCTGTTCTAAAAGAGGAAAGGGACCGACAAGCCTGGGGGCCTTCCCCGCCACCCGCGCCCGAATCCCGGAAGCGCATCAACGTCTATTTGTGGCGCAGCCCCTGAGAAACTGCAGACAATCAGCCAAGCTTTGGGGCTAAATGGCCGGCAAACGCTTGGGCCAGCTTGAATCTGCGCGGGAACTAGCTACACCAGGCATCGCGCAGCACCGCCACATGTAGCCACCGCCACAATCAAGTCCGCCAGCAGCTCGACTTTACTTCCGCTCGGCAATTGGCTGTACCCGCGCATCATACGAGTGGCTCAGCTGGCTCGGGCGGGCACCAACCGTCGAACTAGGGCTGGGGACCTGTCGCGTTGTCTGCATGTTTGCGGAGTTTCCCCATCATGTCTGGCAGGGCGTCTTCTGCGCGGCCCGATAGTATGTTCAGCGGGTCCTGTACCTTTGCGATGCGTCTGCACATGGTGATTGGTTATACTTTGGAATGAAGTGTTGTCAGTTTTTTTTTTTTTGGACGAGATCCTTTTTGATCGGCAAAGTTTCGCGGCCATTCGGAACGATTTCCCACGTGTACCAACACGCGTCAGCTGTAGGGCTGCGGATCGGCCCGCCCCCATCTCATCTTGCCGAATATCATGCCACAGCACACTCAATTATCAACCCATGTTCTATTCGCGAGCATGTGGCACAGTCCAGCCAGTAACCGAGAAAATGCGCCCAGAGACAACGTTGCAGGAGCTTTGTGTGCAGATGCACCACAGGGTTTCCGAGTTCCTAACAAGAGAGCAAAATCAAAATTTACAAAAAACCCAACGTCAAGTGCGCGTCAGTCTGAAAATTTTAGAAGAAGCTATAAGCAAATACGGGTATGTTCCATCGTTACCAGGGAACCCACAAAAGAGCCTCCAAACTTATTACTTGTATAACTCAGTTTAGACGGCCTCTCGTTATCCTACAACGGGGGCAAAGATTGTCTCGTTTTGCTCATTCTCTACCTGAGCGCATTGCACAATCACTTTCCTGCCCGGCTGCGGGCGGTACACATTCGGACATTGCACCCTTTCACCGAAGTCGATGAATTTGTAGCTGAGAGCCAGCGCACATATTGCCTGCAGTTGGTGCACTACCAAGGCCGGCCTATGCGCGAGGCTTTCGCTGATTATCTGCACGCCCACCCCGAGATACGCGCCGTGCTGGTGGGTACTAGAAGAGCGGATCCCCACGGATCGCAACTTAAGTATTTCCATCGCACTGACCGCGGCTGGCCTGATTTTGTTCGCATACATCCCGTTATCGATTGGCATTACGCTGATGTTTGGAACTTTATCAGGGAATTAGACGTTCCCTATTGCTCACTCTACGATAGAGGCTACACAAGCCTGGGAGGAACCGAGGATACGAGGCCCAACCCGGTTCTAAAACGGGATTGGGGCTATGCTCCCGCGCATGAGCTTGAAGACGATGACATGGAGAGGCTCGGCAGGGATTGAGCGCTGTAAAAAGGACGACTCGTGTCTCATCACCACAATGTGCAAATAAAACCCACTGTTATATGATAATTATAGATATTCTACAGGATACCACCACAGAAAGAACCGTACAAGTCTATCTCATATTTCTCTCTCGCTCTCCCAGTCTGGCCAGAACGAACTCATGAATGCCGTCACGACATTGTCCGATGGTGCGTCCCACCGTCATAATGCTTTGCTCAAAGCCGACCAAGGTATCCATAAGCTCTCGTTCGGTGTCTTGGGCAGATGAGCCGCCGCGAGATGCCAGATGCTGTGTCTGTGTAACAGCTAATTCTTCGACAACCTTCATGTGGGCTTCCACCTCGGTCAGGCTAGTGGCATAGGAGTTCAGTTGGCTTTGCAGCCCTGCAACCATGGGCATAAAGTAATTTCCGACGAGATCAGTGTCTGCATCAGCCGAATTCGGCATCTGATAGTGTGCGGGTAGCTTAAGGTTTTCAATGACACGCTGACAGCGCACAAAGTCGATCTCGTCGCCTTGTGCAACGGTTTTGCGCGTCATAACGGCCTGGGCATCTTCAACCAGCTTAGCTTCCACACTGCTTAGCTTGTCCTTTACAACATCCACGCTCGGCTCGAGCGCATCCATGTTTTCCTGGTGTTTGCCCAAGATGGCCTGAATTTGGCGGCAAAATTCTTCCTGCTTCGCAATCATCTTGTCAGTGTCTTCGAAGTGGCGCCGCAGCTCGGCATCACAGTCCTGCAGGCGAGTAGTCCCCCTGAGATCATTTACATGCACCTCTACACCGCCGGCCACCTGCGCTGGCGGCGCAGCATTGCCCTGGCCCATCGTGAGCCTCCCGGCAAAAGGGGCTGGCGACTGACTCTGCCGAAACTGGCTAGCCTGCAAAAGCGAGGGAAGCTGATTAGCAGGATAGGCCGAGAGACCAAATATGCCCGACTGTGGGGCAGGAGTGGTGTTTATGGAGCCAAACTGGCTAGCGCCAGTGGAGGGTTTGTTTACAGTACCGCCAAAGAGCGAAGACGATGATACTTGCTGGGTATTATTGCCCCCAAACAGTGAAGATGACGCTGCTGGCTGGTTATTGTTGCCGCCAAACAGCGAAGGCATCGCTGGCTGGGCATTGTTGTTGCCAAAGACCGAAGAGGCAGTAGCTGGCTGGGCACTATTGTTACCGAAAACTGAAGACGCAGTTGTTGGCTGGATATTGTTGCCGCCAAACACCGACGTTGATTGCTGGTTCGCATTGGTACCACTTGTCGAGGTTGCTGCAGGCGTTAGAGAAGCCCCAAAGACTGAAGAAGTGCCGGCAGTATTTCCGAAAAGATTGCCCGACTGCGGCTGTGTCTGCGTTTGAGTGGTATTGAGGTTACTTCCAAACACAGACGATGCCGAAGGCTGCGCAGAAGAAGAGCCAAAGCCTGAAGAGGAGCCCGCGGGCTTGTTGGCAAACATATTGCTTGATGGCGTGCTTATCGTGCCCCCAGACACTGTGCCGGCTTGGGATGAAGGCTGCGATTTCAACGGCTCCTGCTTGTTGTCGCTGTAGATAGTAGTCAGCATTCTTTTGTTTCCAAAAAGGTCCAAAGGGGTTGCCTTGCGTGGTGTCTTGGCCCGCACCTGGCCAAAGGATTTGAAGGTTGAGCGGCGGCGGCATGTTGATATTGAGCAAATTGACTGATTCGACTTACGACAGTGCGGCAGCGACGCTGGTATTTATGCTAAGAGAATTGCTGTGGCCAAATGTCATTCTTGACTCGTGTAAAGGCGAGTGAAGTCTTGACGCGCGACGCGTGACACATGTGACATTTTTCTCCACACATCACATCATATCACATCATACCTCACACGTACAATGGACGACCACCGCTATTCTAAGTATGCCGAACCCGAGGAAGGAGAGGAAGAAGAAGAAGAAGAAGAAGAAGAAGAAGAAGAAGACGATGATGTGAGGCGCATGACGATAAATAGAATTGGCTGGCTCTGACGCTCTACCAGGACGTTCAATTCACGTTAGACAAACCGGCAGGAAGCCTGGAGCAGTGAGTAACTTCCTGCCCCAAGTCGTTACCCCAGCTAATTCCCGCCAGACGTCCTCGGTCCGTCACCAAAGCGCGATCAAAGGAACGCATAGCCCTGCCGAAGCCATCCTCGCCGGCACCGCCCACGACTGCCCACCCAGAAGTTCTAACGACATCGAGCAAGGCGGTAATCACGGTTGACGGCAAAGAAGGCAACGAATTTCCAGAGCTGCGGACAAGCAAAGTGGATGTCAATGTAGTGCCTTCATTTCCCTTGCCCAGCGGCGAGGGAAAGAACATCTACACCATCGACATAGACTCCGACTTGATGGAACACAGTAAGCCATGGCGGCTTCCGGGTACGGATCAGACAGACTACTTCAACTACGGTTTCGATGAATACACATGGACACAATACTGCATTAAGCAGCAGTCTATGACCCACACAATCGCTGATCAACGTATGGCGGACGCGCAGCTGAAGGCAATGTTTGGCGGTGGAATGGAAGACATGATGCAGGCCATGATGAATGGTCAAGTGGGTCCGCCTCCCCCAGGCTTTGAGCAGATGATGCAGATGCCACCAATGCCATCTATGGGAGGGCCGGTGGGCGGACCGATGGGAGGACCGATGGGCAGCCAGATGGGAGGACAAATAGGAGGACAAATGGGAGGAACGCCGGGCCCTGGACAGCCTTTCAATCCGCCTCAAGCACCACAACAGATGGGAGTGCATGCACAGAGGGGACGCAGGGGAAGAGGCCGGTGGTAACGGCAGGTAGTCCTGTTGTAGTCAGCATCGGTTGCGAACGAAGTGTAAGTTAGACAGAGGGAAGCTATCATAAAGAGCGTAGCAAGTTATCTCGTCATTGTAATTTCGGGGGATTGACAGATTGTATGCATGTATAATCATGTTGCTGAGAGTTAAACAGGACGAACCTTTAAGAGACCATCGCCGGCGTCTTCCAAAGACGGCCATGATATTCTTGCACCTGCAGAACATTATATTGTCATAGTGGACTTTGCGCTTTTGTCAAAGTCGCCTGGGCCCTTGGTCATGCTATGTTTTGTTATGCCAGAAAGACTACGTGGAGGGGGTCAAAATGCACCGTGGCTGATTATGTAATTTGCGCTAGATCCGGAATCATTACGCAGGATTTTTTGTAACGCCCCGCACCCCCACTTCGACTCCCTTTCGTCATCCACTCGCCCACTTGGCAAGGACAACGCACAAGCAATTTGCCGTTTGCGAAGAAACCAAGGTATCGGTACTGTAAGAATAAGAGTCGCTAAGGAAGCATCCTCGTCAACTTCATCGCCTGTTCGTGATACCGCCACCGCTGACCTTGCATTCCGCTGCACCTTTAATCACGGTCTTCGTGTGCGGAAACCTTTTGTAACATACGGGCAGCCGTTGTTGCTTCACGACACTTGTTTACTCTCGCGCCGCCAACTTTGACGATTTTGCAGCAGCCATGGTCCAGGGAGACTGGCAGCAGGATCTCCGTAGTGAAGTTGTCTGTCCCGATTGCAAGGAGGATCCCCCAAACCTCGTTGAAAACCCGCACACGGGAGACACAACTTGCGCCAATTGCGGCATCGTTCTTGCCGAGCGCAACATCGATCACAGCTCGGAATGGCGCACGTTCTCGGGTGATGATAAGAACCACGGAGATCCGTCACGTGTGGGAGACGGGCCAAATGCGCTGCTGAATGGGTCCCAGCTCTTCACAAGCATTGCCTTCAGTGATGGTCAGCGGCACTCGGAGCTCTTCCGTGCACAGAACAAGTCTGATCTGGACAAGAGCAACCGGGGGCTTCGTGAGGCCTACAACCACATTGGCGCTCTCTGCGAACGGTGGCAACTCCCTGGCTACGTTGTTGATGCAGCAAAGCACATCTATAAGGACGCAGCCGAAAGCCCGCTCTTCAAGGGCAAGAACCGTGATGCATTGATCGCCGGCTGCCTTTTTCTGGCATGTCGTCGTAACAATGCGCCGCGTTCATTTCGCGAGGTTACAGATCTGACAAACGTCTCCAAAAAGGAGCTGGGTAAGAATTTCAAGCTGCTTGAGACCTTCCTCCGTCAGAAGGAAAAGCAGGGCAACACCACAGTGGTTTCTGGAGGTACTGTCATCTTCAACGACGCCTACAAAGGCAGCTCGCAGGCAGATGCAGGCGACCTCTGCAATCGTTACTGCAACCGACTGAGCATGGATCAGAGTGCATCAAACGTTGCCATTGCCATCGCCAAGCGTATGACCTCTATCGGCGCTCTTGCCGGCCGCTCTCCGCTGACCTGCTCTGCTGCCTGCATCTACATGGCTAGCCACCTTATGAGCCAACCAAAGCTTCCAAAAGATATCATGGCTGTCACCAAGGTCTCGGATAGTGCTTTTCGTCAGGCGTACAAGCTGCTGTACAACGAGGCGGATACCCTACTAACAAAGGAAATCCGAGATCTTGGCATCAAAGTGGAAAACATGCCCAAACCGTAGTAAGTTAAAGTGTTATTTGGCGCTGGTTTAGACAGGATACAGCTGCGGTGTAATTATAGGTCCAGCCAGGAGTTCTAGCTGTTGAGACTGTTTTCGCGTTCCATTTTTTTCGCTGTACATATACAACCATTGTGGCTTGAAGTTTGCTTCTACCCCAAAGAACCATTTGTTGCTTGTCTCGGTTTAACAGCATTACCCCAGGCTGGCAACCTCATTGAGTGGACACCCGAAACCCACGTGGCTATCCCGCAAGATGCAATAATTGTTTCGGCTAACTACTGACTACCTCGTTGCTTTGACAAACAAGATGTCTATAGCAAACAATGTTTCTCAACCAATTGTCGGAATGATTGCGCGGAATCAAACGACTGAGTAAACCTCCGTATATATAGCTCATGCCTGGCTGTAGATTGACATCTCTCAGTGCTGCGCCATCCCGTACATCAATCATGTTTCATGTTGTTATTGTTCTTCTTCAAGCTATTGCCTACTTTTCAGGATACACTCTTGTACTTGCAATAAGACAGTGCTAACATCATTCACAGCCGAAGGCGCAAACATCCCGAGCAACCACCTACTGTTCAGTCGTTACGATGAACGTACCCAGTATGCACACCACTTTCCCCCATTAACATCGCTAATGTTCTAAGGACAAACGAGTAACCACGGTTTGAAAGCCGGTGGCAGACACCTCAACCCGTCCCATTCAACCTTAGATTGGCTGGGATGCAACTGATCAGCCTCATGCATGAAAGGAGATGCAGACTAAAACCTAGGCCCATATCTTGTCCTTCGTGTGATCCATCGAGTGTAGGGTTGATCTCGCCGCTCAAAATATCGGCAGTGCGCGCATGTCGGTAACAAGTCCAACAAACCAACCCCACAGAACTTTTATCACCCAAAAGATTAATACTAAAATGAGAATCAACATGAGAATTGAAATGAGAATCAAAATGCGACTCAACATGAGACTCAACATGAGAATCAACATGAGAATTGAAATAAGAATCAAAACGAGACTCAACATAAGAATTGAAATCTTTGACTACACGGGTAGTTGAGATTTTGAATCTACCACTTTGTCCCTAGCTTCTACTTAAGCTGCTGGGGCTCAATGGACTGAACTTAATAAAATCGCATTTGCCGCTATAGCGTCAAATGGGCCAATTAAGTCTAAATCCGGCAATACAACATAATTTGGACGAAGCCGGGGGCTTTCGTCCACAGTGTGGAGGCTAAGATGTTTGGGGCTTCGGTTTTAGAATGCGCACTGGGGGTAAGCCATATTTTCTTCTTTCCTTCCTCTTGTCAAGGGTTGGGGTTTGGATATTGGATCAGATGGGGATTCAGTTGAGTCCCTATCCAAGCTGTACTATGTTATGTAGACTTCGAATAGTTTTGGCAATCTAAATTACGTACAAGGTGCCTTAGCTATTCATTCTCATAACCCGATGTGGATTATTTTGAATGCAGCAAGATTAAATTTAAGTTCCTGGAGGAAGTCCCGTTACTCAGGTCAATGCCCTTTACTTATTAACCAGAAATGTTCTACAAACACCTCTGGTTCCTATGAGCCCTCGAATTTACAGGTGGAACATGTAGCACAGTTCATTGTCCTCTACGCAATCGTTGAAAAATGTAAGAAAGCCGGAAGTCGCGGGACGGAATTGATTGAATCTTACAGCGAACTCATGTGAAAACTCGATGGATAAAGTCTTCAACTTATTACTTTTCAGACTTCGAAATCTCTCCCTCAGCTCAGCAAGGCGTCCTCCTTCTAGTTGGGGGTCAGTATGAACTCGATGGCTTTTGGTGAGCAACTGGGGCACTAGTATATGAGCGAATCACCCCTTAACTTGATGTGAGGCAATGAATTATCTGAAACAGACATTTCCTGTACGTCAAACACCAGCTGATGGAAACCTTGACTGTTTGCTCTATCTCAACCTCCTGTACCTATGCGGGCTAATGTCTCAGATGCGGGGGAAAGTAGCAAGCATTTGTTGTTTACCTAGTTTGCTTTCCGTGAGAAAGACATGACACAAACACGAGGCCAAACTCCCCTATATAGACAGACTCATACTCTCCATTCTCTGCATCCATCAACGGATTTACAATTCCAACACAACGGACTCAGCACTACCTTGGGCAGCTCATGTACTTTCTTATGGACCAAGCTAACAAAGGCTACACTAGACATCGATCTCTGCCCATTCCGCCACGCCGTCCGTTTTCGAGGACGATCTTCCCAGGTAAGATCACAATAAACACCCTCCATATGGCGATGCTGACCTGCGGATCCATAGTCAATCGGAGTAACGCTTAGTGGCAGTCACCTCCAGTCGCTCGTCCTTTTGGACAACGCCACCTGCCCCATCTGGCTCAGCCAATTGGGGTGCGTTTCGTGCTCAGGCACGCCCGTGGTCCCGACGTTTGAAGGGCCGATTTGCCAAGTTCGCGCGTCTGTTGCCCTTCCCGAAGTTAACACTTCGACCCACACCGCCGGCGCTTGCCTAGCATGCTCCCGGCACCCTAGGGGGCCAAATTGGCCGGTGCTCAAAGCACCTGCAGGTTTGTCGCTCACTCCCGCCCTAGCTGGAAATTTCCCGCTAGTACGGTTTCCTCGATTGGCCAGGTTATTTTCTTGGTCAGTTGAGTTTCGCTGTTACCGGTATGGTACAACCGAACAATCAGCTTTGGGGACCGAGGCCTTAATTGCCGAAAGTCTCCGCTGCCTTGTGGGTACTTATGTAAGTAATCCAGGGGTGTGTCTTCGCCGGGCGTGGGACACCCGGTAAGTTCTCAATGGCATCTGGGTTTTGTCCAAGGTAAGTCGGCTCTTTACATACATCCTCTGCCGACGGTGCTGTTGCAGAGTAATTTGGGTTCCAGGTATGTCATCCCAGACCCCATCTCTACTGACATGGCAGTTTATTTTGCTTGTGGTGGGAATTTGGAGGTCGGACATTGTCAGAGGAGATGCACATCCTGAAGTTATTTTCAACGACGTTGTTACTATAAAATTATTCAGCTCCTTAATACGTGCTTGCATGGTAAATATGATCACATTTGCTTCAGATTTTATTGTGTTGTTAGCAGAGTTTTCCGAGCCTGTGCTAAAGTTCACTGGTGACGTCACTGTGCGACATCTCCTGGTACCTGCAGCTGTCAACCCAACCGCCGACATACGGCGTTGGCGACAGAATTCGACATGGACACCGTAGACGCCACGTCGCATGACAACTCTGACTTAGAAATTGAATCACCAGCCTTACTAGTTGTGGTATTGGATACCAACCCGCGCGCATGGACATTGCTTGAAGATCTCCCGCTATCGCACGCATTGACACCGTTGTTAGTCTTCATTAACGCGCATCTGGCTATAAACTCGGCCAACAAGGTGGCAGTAATTGCTTCACACAGTGACCGAGCACAGTGGCTCTACCCAAGTCCGAGCCCAAATTCACACCGCCTTGAGAATGAAGCAAACCGATACCGACCCTTTGCGCTTCTCGAAGATGCATTGCGCAGCAACCTAAGAGAACTCATGGAATCAACTGCGCCGGAAACGGTCGCAGCTACACCGGCGACAAAACTGGCGGGAGCCCTAACCCGTTCACTCGCATACCTGTCGAGCCAATCTCTTTCAGCACCTGCGGCGTCCGGCGTGACACGCATGCAACTCAATGCTGCATCTGCAGTCGGAGGAAATGATGTCTCAGATGAGACGACATCTGCTGCTGCCACTCGAGAGCTGTCCTCACGCATCCTCATCGTTTCCGTATCCGGCGACTTAGCCGATTCTTACATTGAGCTCATGAATGCCATTTTTGCATGCCAGCGTCTTGCCGTCCCCATCGATGTTTTGAAGTTGGCCGGTGACCCAGTTTTTCTGCAGCAAGCTTCTGACACAACAGGTGGCATATTTACGCTTCTTTCCACCCCAGAGGCCAGAAAAGGCATGTTGCAGTACCTCATGTTCGCTCATTTGCCTGATATTACTGCGAGGAAATACTTGGTGTCCCCTGGAGAAGGGGAAGGGGTGGATTTTAGAGCCGCTTGCTTTTGTCACAAAAATGTGGTCGACCTCGCTTACGTGTGCTCTGTATGTCTGAGCATTTTTTGCGATTCGGTGCTAGTTGAAGGAAAATGCTTGCTCTGCGAAAGCGAGCTAACCGTCGAGGCGCAGAAAAAGCCGGTTGTGGTTAAGAAGACGAAGAAAAAAGCCAATGGAGCTGTGCCTTGGCCTTGTTGATGACGACGCTTGTCAGGCACTGCAAGCACATTTCAGGCCTGCCGGTAGCAAGCTTCTGGGCGAGAAACCTGAGACGGACCCTGGGGCAAGTTCTCGTCCCAATTGTGAGAATACCCGCTGGGTCGTGACAATTGTCACGACCTGCTACCAGCTCTTCCAGTGCCATTCCACGGCGAGTGAAGAATGCCCAAAGTAGGATCGTGTTAGTGCATTCAAACGTTAAACACCAGACCGTACAACGGATCTCTAGGCATCCCAATCGCAACTTTGCATTCTGAGTTGGAAAGTGGACTGCTGCTGCGAGGTACCTTAGCAGACTCGAGGTCATCGACATCTGTTTGAATCCTCACCTCGCTCAATGAAAGCCAGGCCAAACGCCTGAAGTTCAGGCAGCGTACATGAGAAAGTTTCCAAGAAGCTATGAGAACACAAGGACTGTCTCTTGTGTCGGAAGCGAATCGCAGATAGTGGTCACTAACATAGAAGCAAACGTTTATCGTTGCATCAACGTTACAGTGTCACGGTGCGGCATCGTTGGAAAATCAGAGCATACGGTGCACTCTATTCACATCATGGCTACCATCATTTGAAACCAGAGCATTGTCAATCTATTCATGGCGCGTGCATATACTTGTTACGAACTACTAAACTATTGACTCGAGGGACTAGAAACCCCACGTTACGTTTCGCGGTAGAGCTTGGCCAATTCGCAGACGCAACTCTTCAGTATAGGCTTTGGCTTTTTCCTCTGGGAGAACAGAACCACTTGCAACAACTTCAATGGTTTCAACTCGCTCATTAACCCAAGGCTGGTGAGGGCGCGCATCATCCGGGTCGAAGTGATCTTTGGCTAGAGCGAAGAGAACATTTGCGGCTTCAGCTTCAGTTGGAACAACCACACGGATATCGCGCGAGAACTCCAACTGGATACTTTTAAGCCCGACATGTTGAGCAAAATCTGAACCAAATTCATCAGCGAAGGGGCCATGATCGTCTTAACCTTGATTTTCGTCATGAACAGCTTCAATTCTTCCTTTTCCTCGAACAGCGACACAAAGCGCGCCAACGCCTTCATACTCTCGAAAGCGAATTGCTGGGAACTGCACATTGATTCCAAGTTGTGGTGCTTCCCACCATTATAGCACAGAAACGTGCTCATTTCGTCGAGCGCCATGAAGCGGTGGCCAGCTTTGGCGCGATCCTCCATTCCGCCCACAGCAGCACCCAGAACCTCGGCCTCGGCCTTGATATATATATTTATGAAGGCATGGGTCCGGACATATTTTCAGGGATGAGTCAGTTTTTTTTTTCCAAGTCACGGGCCCGCTTGTTGGCGTTTATCGCGGTCCATCTGACAGTCTTCTTTTCAGCAAGAGTGGGAGTGAAGAAACTCGCCACAGGAGGGGACCTCGATGCGCAGATCGGCAAAATAAAGGATTCGGCAGGGCTGCTTGCTGGCCCAAATGGCGAAGATCGGTGGGCCAGAGAAGGAGTTCCACCTTGGACGGACTAGGGATTGATGCATCTGCGTTTGCCGAACGGCATCTCCTGCACGAGGACCGACGGACGAGCTGGAAGTTAATTCTCGGTATCGATGGATTCCTGCTTAACCTGTACGATGCGCTTGACTAGCAAGCTTCCTTCTGTTGAAGGCTTCATGGCCTCCCGTCTGCAAGAGGTTAGGAGCGGTGGGGGTTTGGAGAATAGGCGAGGATGCGTTTGTTGCCAAAGCGATCAGAATGAACATGATGGACCAGAAACGCGTGTTCTTGCGCCGCTTGTTATTCAGTGAACCAATTCTTCGTTGCTAGTCACCGCAGTCCAAGCGACGCCAAGGGCGGAGAGGGCAATCGTTGGTCATTGCCATGGTAAATACCCAGATTTGTTAGTCTTGGCTATCAGAGACTCCATGCAAATTTGTGCAAGCTGGATGCCAAGAAATGCTATATGTTACGGTGCTCAATGATCTCGCCGTTATCAATCAAGCATTGCCAGATATCCAAAATCATGCAGAGATTTGATAGTAGATCCGATCTGGCATAGGATTTCATCCCCTGGATCTGCAGAAGTTCTCCCACTGCGTGCACATCCACAATGTGTGTATTCTTCTGCCAAACACTTTCAACACTTTCAACACAATATAACACAACACACAACCATCGCACAGAGTCATTAGCCAGATCGTTCAAAATTAGGAATCGTCAACTATCATATATATATGATAGTTGGGGTTCCACAAAAACAAATAGAATCCCCACCCGTAGAATTCTGCCGGGGTGCATGACGCAAGCAACACACCGCGCGAGTAGCGCAGTTAAAAATCCAATTAAGTTTCGCCTGTGGTCCGTGCGTGGAAAGCTTTCGTTCTTTGTACGGAATGTGTGTTACGGGCTAGCCCTTTCGTTCCATGGTTGTTACATGGGTGTGATTCACCAGGAGCGAGCGTATGCGGTACGCGCGCGCTATACGGACAAGGCGCTCCTGTGCAGGAGCTTATGAGTGTATTGATGAACAATGCGTGTGCTGTTCGGTGCGTAGCGTTATGTGCACAAATGGAAAACGGAGATTGAGAATGAGAACAGCGTAGAATACAGTTCCAATTTCAGGCTCATAACATGATAGAATGTGGAGATAGTGTTCTAGCGCAGCGTCATGTGCAATATAGACCCGGGGAATGGGAACAAGAACAGTATTTGTGATAATGCTCATGCATTGAGTTTTATTTGTCTTATTGTTATTCAGTAATGAGGATGTGAGCGAAGTGCCACGACTGCCTCCACATTCCCGCACGGTCCGGGACCGCATTCGCCGTAATCACATCATGTGACGTGACCCCACGCCCCAAGGGAAACATCCTCTGTGAGGTAAAAACTCTGTGAAGGGAAGCACTGGGGGTGTGCACGGACCCAGGTTCGAGCAAGATATTGTCTCGTATGGAAGCTTAAGAGGGCCAGAGGGCCTGCTATATATGTAGAGCATAAGGCCTCGTTGCTATGAGCACGTGAGCATATATGGCTAGACTTCTCAATGTGGGGTAAACGACGGTTTATATCGCTTTTGGGACGGAGGTTCTTGTTGTGGAGGTGGACCTTTCAGGGGCTGCACGGCCGTTGGAGTACATAATGCTCAGCGAAGCGCAACTCTCGAATGCTGATAAAACCTTGTTCAGTGGGAGTATCTTGCCTATAGGCAAGGTACTCCCAAATGATGAGCTTGACCCTATGTCTTATTCACTTGCGATGAACACCACCGCCACGTAATAGTCCTGCACTTGAATGTACAAAGCTTAGAGAATCACGTGTCGACACAGTACTATATTACACGGTCTCGCATAGTTCTATCGCTGATAATGAGAAGGCGAGGCGCCGCGTAGGGGCGCGGGTGTCCATTTCTTCTTCTTGGCGAGCAGAGCCTGAGCTTGCTCCCTCATAGCCGTTCTTGTTGCCTGATCTGGTCCGATTTGATCGGCCATACCGCCCAGAGAGTCCCGCATCTTTTCATCTTCTCGTTGTGCCATTTTCGCTTCTTCCCTGTTCCACGGGCTGAGATCCTCTGGCTCGTCGGGCCATGTAAAGGGCGATTCGAGGTTTACCATCATGTACTTCGTGCTTTTCGGTCGGTACCAGTGTCTGTACCGGTGAGGCTCGGTAGGATCAGTGCCTTGACGGACGCGCGATTGCTTGACATAAGATCTGATGGTTGGGCCAATGCGAATGCCATATACTGAGAACAAGTAGTCTCGAAGATCGAGTTTGTTGAACCAAAGCGGCACGTTGAATGAGGCGACGTTGGGACCCAAATGCGGAGTGCGCCGGAGCGAGACGACAAAGTCTGGGCTAGACGATTGTTAGTCTGGAGGTTTCTGGAGCGAGGGAAGCGTACAGGTAGATCTCCTTGAGACCGCGTCTGAAGGGTGCGGCGGCCATTGTTGGTCGTCAACGTCCCAAAACGGAAAACGCCGCGGGGGTTTCAGGCTCCAACGTCACCCGTTCGCCGCGCGCAGGATGAGGTGATTTGGCACTCGCTGCCACTGCTTGCAACATGGCTTCGGGTCTGGGAGGCCGGTCAAACCAGATGTCTGTCGCCATCGACCCTGTAGCTTTGGTAAGTAGCTGCCAAAGCCATGAACTAGACTAACAACGCCAAAAGGTCGTTACAGAATGCATTACAGTCACTTCGGCCATGCGCAAGCACGCGCGCTGGGCCCATTCCTCCATCTCGTCCATTCTAGGCACGTCCAGCTCTCTGCGCGCCATCCAGGCCGAACACTCGAGGATCCCGCGGAGTCCACGCACAATCGAAGTTGGCGATGAAGACGGCTCCTTGCCCTCCCGTTGGGGTGGATTGCGCGGAAAGAAGGGCCAGAGTCTGCAAGACAACCCGCTTATAGCAGCCTTTGCGCGGTTGAGGGCCGATCTCAAATCCTGCAACGACATTGAATGCTTCGACACGCCCAGCTTGCTGCAGCCGTTCCTGCAGGTTATCCGCAGCTCCAGCACGACGGCGCCCATCACAAGCTTGGCACTTATCGCAATTACCAAGATGCTGGCATACAATATCATCAATCCGCAATGTCCAAACTTTGGGATAGGCATGCAGCTGCTCGCGTCCAGCGTGACGCATTGCCGATTCGAGGGCGACAATACGGCCAGCGACGAGGTGGTTTTCTTGCGAATTCTGAAGCTGATGGAGCACATGGTCTGCGGGCCTTCGGGGAACGTATTGGGAGACCAGAGCGTGTGTGAGATGATGGAATGCGCATTGTCTATTTGCTGTCACTTACGGATGACCGAGGTTCTGCGACGAAGCGGTGAGATCAGCATGGTCACCATGTGTCAGACCATCTTTACCCGCCTTAAAGATCTTGAAACTGCCCCAGCATTGGATGATGTTGGCCCAGAGGAGATGGAGGCCGCTAAGATCGACTCCAGCCCCAACGGCGCTCACGGGCCCAATGTCATGCAGCGACATCGTGCTAGCTTGGAGGTGCCTTCCTCTGCCCGAGTCTCTACTGATGCCGGCGCGAGCCAGTTGGATTTGTCCGAAGACAGTGTCGACGAGGTCAAGCCTTATGGGTTGCCGTCCATCCGTGAACTGTTCCGTGTGTTGGCTGATCTGTTGGACCCCCATGACCGTCAGAGAACCGATACGTTACGTGTCATGGCACTTAGAATCGTCAATGTGGCGTTGGAAGTAGCCGGGCCAAGCATTGCAAACCATCCCAATCTCGCGAGCTTGGCTAAGGATACTCTGTGTCGAAATCTGTTTGAATTGGTGCGGTCTGAAAACATTGCCATCCTGCACGAGTCTCTGCGCGTAGCTGGTACGCTGTTGGCCACGTGCCGTGGAGTTTTGAAGCTGCAGCAGGAGCTTTTTCTTTCCTATATAGTGGCTTGTTTGCATCCCCGAGTCCCGATCCCCGAGGAGCCAGGTATTGATTCAAGACTGTATCAAGGGGTGCCACAGGCCCCGGCTTTGGTGAAGCCGCAACCTAGCGAAAGTGGCCGGTCCACTCCAATCCCGGTACGAGACCGGCAGAAGCTGGGCATGGAAGGCGGTGCACGCAAGCCCGATGCTCGAGAGGCCATGGTTGAATCAGTTGGTGGTTTGGTTCGCATTCCCAGCTTCATGGCCGAGTTATTCGTCAATTACGACTGTGAAATTGATCGCAGCGATTTGTGCACTGACATGGTTGGCTTGTTGGCGCGAAATGCCTTTCCCGATGCCGCGATATGGAGCACGACCAATGTGCCTCCGCTATGCCTGGATAGCTTGCTTGGCTATGTGCAGTCGATATGGGACCGGCTGGATGATGAACCAAATACTGCTGGGCTGCCAGATGCGGCGGTTTTAAGGGAGCAGCGAAATCGAAAGAAGATTGTTATTCGAGGAGCCACAATGTTCAACGAAAACCCAAAAGGTGGCATTGCGTATCTTGCTAGTCAAGGCATCATTGAAGATCCCGATGATCCGCGCTCCATCACCCGTTTCCTAAAAGGTACTGCCCGCATAGACAAAACGATTCTTGGGGACTTCATCTCCAAACGGACCAATGAACATATTTTGGAAGCTTTCTTGGACGATTTTGATTTTACTGGACTAAGAGTGGATGAGGCATTGCGTCAGCTGCTTCACAGCTTCCGCCTGCCTGGAGAGTCTGCTCTGATCGAACGCATAGTGACGGTTTTTATCGAAAAATACCTTGCCGATGCAAAACCCGATAAGATTGCTACTGCCGATGCCGGATTCGTGCTGACATATGCAATCATTATGCTGAACACCGATCTGTACAATCCCAACATCAGGTCCGGGAATCGCATGACGCAGGAGTCGTTCTCAAAGAACTTGAGAGGCGTCAATGACAATGCAGACTTTGACCCAGAGTTCCTCCAAGACATCTACAATGCCATCAAGAGCAATGAGATTATCTTGCCAGAGGAGCATGACAACAAACACGCGTTCGAATATGCCTGGAAAGAACTGCTGGCGAAGGCTCAGACGGTTTCCGACCTTGTCATCTGCGATACAAACATCTACGATGCTGACATGTTTGCGGCTACCTGGCGGCCTATAATAGCTGCGCTGAATTATGTCTTTGCCTCGGCTACCGAAAATGCAGTCTTCCAACGCGTGATGCAGGGCTACGACCAGTGCGCCATGATTGCCGCACGATATGGGCTCAGTGATTGTGTGGATCACATTGTTCATTCACTCGCCGAAATTTCAACGTTGGCCAAAGATCAGCCTGACACGAGCTTGAATACAGAGGTCCAGGCCAGTGGAAGGAGCATCATGGTGAGCAAGTTTGCCGTCGACTTTGGACGGGGCAGTAAAGCTCAACTGGCAACAATCGTCCTCTTCCGCATCATCAATGGCAATGAACAGGCCATCGATGAAGGCTGGATGCACATTGTTCGCATAATCATCAATCTCTTTGTCAACTCCCTCATCCCGACATCGTTTACCTCCATCTCTCGTGATCTAGACCTTCCGCCAATTCCTCTACAGTCGCCAGCTCAGATAATAGCTCGACATGAAAAGGCGGGTGAAGGCGGTCTGTTCAGCGCATTCACCTCGTACGTGAGCAGCGTGATGAACGATGAGCCACCCGAGCCCAATGACGAGGAGATTGAAGCGACCAAGACGACAGTGGAATGCATCAACGACTGCCGGTTTGAAGAGATTCTAGGTAACGTCAGCGAGCTTCCCGTTGAATCACTCAAAAGCCTCACTCGCGCTCTGCTCTCGCAACTGCCTGAGAGCTCATCCCCTCGGGTCATAACAGTCAAACCGGAAGTGCCTACACCCCGCGGGCCTCGCCCTCTGGCCGAACCGGCCGTCTACGACCCAGCAAAGGTATATGTGCTGGAGTTAGCAACTATCTTAGCATTACGGGATGAAGACACAATCGCCTCACTCGGCGCCGATACTGCAGCAGCTTTGCAAACAGCGATTAATGACTCTGAGCGTATTCACCCCGTAGCGCTTGGCCGGATTGTGTTCTACCTTCTCTCTCTCCTTCGCGCAAGCAACGACCACAAGTACATTCGCACGCCAGTGGTGTTGCATGCCATATCTTCCATACGCCCAGACCTTCTTTCACAATGCAGCATGACCATACTCAAAGGCATCTACAGTTGCGTAAGCGGACCGGTAGAGCTGAAGAATGAAATGGCCACATCGCCCGACTTCTGGGCGGTGTTGCATCTTCTTCAGACGCATCCCGAGGCCGGTGCCCTCGTATTCCAAATCGCCCAAACAATACCCGAGGGAGTCCCCTCGGAAAAGCCAGCATCCATAGCAGCGGACAATTACACCGCTTTCATCAGCTTGCTCAACATCTTTGCAGCAGCAGGAGGCAACAACCCAGAGAGTCTCGATCGTGCACGAAAAGCGCTTTCCCTAGTTGCGAATCTCTCTAAGCGAGTACCGCGACTGATCGATGCCTCGCATCTCGAGCGCAAAGAGGCATGGCACGCGTATTGGAACCCATTACTAGGCTGTCTAACAACCCAAGCAACACACCCTCTCCTCCCAATCCGACAAACAGCACTCTCCTCTCTCGGTCTCTGCCTCCATTCACCCCAACTAATGGAAGGAATCCGTCACAAAGAAATATCCTCCAATGAAGAAGAACAACTCTCCGAATCGATCTTCTCCCAAGTCCTCTTCCCACTCCTCCACACCCTTCTCAAACCCGAAGTCTACACCATTGATCCCCGCGGCATGAACGAGACCCGCGTCCAAGCCGCCCAACTCCTGACGCGAACATTCCTCCACAACCTCTCTCAACTAGCCGGGGACCCTCCTCTCGTGCAGCGCCTCTGGGCCTCGATCCTGGAAATCATGGAGCGTCTACTTAACAGCGGGGTCAAAAGCCAAGGCGTCGAGGAAGCTGTTCGCGAAGCCATCAAGAACGTGTTACTAGTCATGTCTGGGAGCGGGAGTTTTGGGACTACAGCCGTGCCGTGGAATGAGACGTCGGCGAAGTTGGAAAAGTTTTTGCCGGGTTTGATGGATGAGGTTTTTCCCCCGCCTCCTGCTCAAGTGAAGGAGGGAGAGGAGGGTGTACAATAGATGGGTTTTAAAGCTAGATGCGTGTATGCATTGCATTCAAGAGAGGTCTTGCGTGGCGAAAGTAATTCAGCAAACCATCAAGTGTTCGTGTGAGAGAGCGGACTATTCTTTTTTCGTTACGCTTATTGCTTTGTAGCTGGCAGTTGAGGGTTTGAGGGCAGGGGTTTAGGTTGTCGTATGTTTAGACTCTTGTATAATTTAACCCAAAGATTCACGCGCGGAAAAAGCAAGCACAGTATGGTCCTACCTGAGAGCGTCACGTGCAACCATTGTTCATGGTTCTAAACCCGTAAGATGGCAGCCTTTTGACTGTCCGGGGTACGCTGAGCTCTAAGCTTTAAAGGCATGGAGTTTGCGCAGCACGAAGTTATGAGGCAGGCTTTGGAGAGGACTATGCGTTTGCGACTTAGGTTTACGCGTCTACTCCTGTTTGGAAGTTGACAAGCCATGGACTGATATCATTTTACTATACCCAAAAGTTTAACTGGTTAGACTCTCGCTGGAATTTGTAGCCCGCATGAGACCACCCATGTATCTTCAGCAGGGCATGTCGCTTCGAGAAAGTAAAAATTTGGTGTTGCTCAGAATGTCTTTGTGTATGGATATGATGATCGGAGCGTAGCAGGTTTCACGCAGAATGCAGTGTCTGGAATCGCTTATGGCTCCGAGACCCGCAACGGCCTCGATTGTGAGCAGCACCGGGGAATATAGGAGCCATTCTCTTGACAGATGACATGACATTCGAATGGCACCGGTCATCGGGAGCGCGTTAGGCGTGTCGCATGCGCGTTTATCATGCAAAGCTCCACGTGGAAGAAACTTTGAAGACTCTGCGTGATATAGCTCGTGACTTCAACCACAGGTTTTTCGACTCATTGGATCCGCTGCGGTTGTCAAGCGCGTTGCTTCCTGATACGGTATTTACCATGGACCAACTTGCAGAGAAATCAAGTCGAAAGTTCATACCTCCCTTTCGGAAATCGATTTGTGTCTCAGTGTTCCCGGCAAAACCCCGGAGGCCCGTGCGAGCTCACAATCCAATTTAATTTTTTATTACATACTAACCAATTTACCGACACATCAACGACACCTCAACAATAACTCTAACTCAACAGAAAAGAGAAGCTCTCCGATACCGACCAACCATCCTCCAAATCCAAAAACCTTTCCCCGAGGAATCCAATTCTGAGGCCGGAACTCCCACTCCACTTTACGACATGCTCCGCCCAACCCTCACCTTCCGCAAGCTTCCTCTCCACCTCTCCCACAGACCTTAACATTGCAAAGTAAAGGCGAATAAAAAGCCTCAGGCTGCTACGCTCTTCGGCATCGGAGGAGCCACCGTGGGATATTACGTAGGACTGCCGCGTCCTCGCTTGCTGCCTTCGAATCTGCCGCTTCCGCCCCTCGCAGGTTTTGGAATGGGTCTGATCGCTTTGTTGCCTGGGATTGAGGCGTTGGGGTAATAGGGGTAGGGTAGGGTAGGGTAGGGTAGGGTAGGGTAGGGTAGGGTAGGGAATTGAGTTTACGGGTTTTTTTGTGACTCTTTTTGGCGTAAGTTGGGTGATGATGTGGAAGGATTTGGTTTTGTACTGTCTTGTGTGTGGAGTTGGATTTGGATATGGGATTTGCAGTAACTCAGGGGGCGATCAAAGGGGCTTAGGAGCGAGTGCCGTTTTGTTCGACTCCTGGGCATCCTGATCGCGGGGGGAGTTGCTTTTGTCCATTTTGCGGACCCATGAAGGTTTCAGTCGGAGAAAGGTTTGATGACTACGAATGGGACGGTCCCCCTTGTCTGTTCTGCGAATTATGGAGAACGCTGTATGCATTTTTTCAAGCCTCCAATAAAAAGTGCAAGTTGGTCCCTTGAAATCGGTCATATCGTTTGGCCTTTTACTCTTGGAAAGAAGAGATCAAGTTGTCAATCTGCTGATCAACATCTCTCAAACAAAAGTAGAAAAGGGTAAGCCTTGCCTTATTGGGTTGTGGCTTCTCACAGAGAATTCATGCACAACAGTATTAGACTACGTCTATCATGACCTTCCGACTGTTCTACAGGGAAACGACGAAGGTGTGGTGTGAAATTGAAGTATTGTCTAAGGTATCTCTATCTTCGGTGGTCGAGCGGCGAGGAGCCGCTGTTGAACCTTAATTCTACATCACCTCTTTCAAGATACACAGGACTGACAAAGGCTTAGCTTCCAAGGCGTCGGCCATTGCTGTCTAATATCCATGTCTAAGCTATGAGTTTTAATCCAACATATAGCTGTTTTGATGGAATGATGATTTTTGGTAAACTAAATTCACACGCCAATTTAGAATTTTGAGTGTCAGCCGAAAGAATCAGACAGAGCCAGGCCGGCGGACGTTTTGCCCGACTTGTTGAGCGAAATATCCACGATGATTGCTAAAGAGCTCCCACTGGGACGCTACGAGATGCAAGACGGTACCCATCTGCCTGAGAAAGACGCACACACGTTTAAAAATGCTGAGAGAGCAATGAGCACAGTTGCCTTGAAAAGACTTTCGATTCAATTCTTCTCATACACATTTGCACATAACCCACGTTCTCACCCATCATCATCAGCCTAGCAGTTCCACATCCAAACCGATGGCCCTCAAAAACAGGTTAACATCTGCGATTCTCTTCTCCTTGAGCGGGCCATCCGGCAAGCCCTTGGCGTGCTTGACGGTACTCATGACCTTTTCTTTGACACCCAGCACAAGCCTCTGCTGCTGTTCCGAGTTGGCGCCAACGGCAAGAGCGGCGAGCCACTGCCAGACATGAACGTCTTCACCACCAGCTCCGTCTTTGGTCGTACTGCTCTCGGGGAAGATGTAAGGTAGGACAGGCTCGACCGCATCAAAGAGGCGGTCATAAGTCTCTGTCCACTGTGCGACTTCCCCGGAGAGAGGATTACCAAAGCCAGAGGCAGGCATGAGCGATTCTTTGACCAGCTCCGCACGCGATATGAGCATAGTCAAAAGACTTGTCACGACTTTCGTGGTCACACCCTTTTGAATTTCCGTTCTTTCAAGGATGAGATCGAGTAGACCAATGATGATAGCCAAAGGAGCGGTATTGACGTATGTGAAAAGCGAAGGCAAAACGCACGTCACAAACTCTTCGATCGCTTGTTGCTGATCGGGAGAGGATGCAGATCGGATGACGTCTAGTTCGTCAAGGTGAATGGATATCAGCGTCAAGACTGTCAGGCGCTGCTGATCGTCGAGTTGACGGCAGATACGCGGAGTTAGTACACGGCACTTTGAGTAGTTGAGCATCTGGATGTATGGATGAGGGGTGCTAAATCATTGTCAGCAGAAGTAATGGAAAGGAGTTCGTGGTATACAGACCTCTGGTCCATGATGCGCATTCTGTCCCAAATGGAAGCATTCAGACCTTCCCGCTCCTTCCGCCAGTGCATGTGAGCTTCGATAAACTCGGGAGACGAGTCTTCAGTTGGAGCGGCGGGGAATTTGCGCTCATGATCCTCGAGCGTCATAAGAGCATCGTACAGGCGTTCTATATCCCTTAGAATAGCCTGGCGGTTGTAGACAACCACTCTGGTTTTTTCTTTGGGAACTGCACTTTGTGATTCGACGCGTTTGATGTGCAGCAATGGACGCGGCGTCTTGGCATTGGAAAAAGCAATCTTGCCAAGTGAGCCCTCGCTCACAAGATCCTTGTTCACTGTCTTTGGGCGATTCTTGGCAGCCTCTACTGCACGAGCCACCTGCTGCTCCATTCGCTGCACATGCGTGTCACCTCCCCTAGGGTGTCCACGATTGCGGTTATTGCCGTGTCCCGGACGATGTCCGTTCTGCTGGAGGAGATATGTCTGCTCCAGTTGCGTCTGTCTGCCTAGAGTGGGACCGCTCTGGGGTGGACCGCGTATTTGAACATAGACTTGGTAGTAGAAATCTTCCATCAGCTGGCCTTCGCTTCCCGCCGCATTGTCAACACCGCCTGTTGCGGTGAGGAGTTGTTGGAGCTGTATTCTGGTGATGAAATTCTTGTCCTGCGGGGTCATAAGACCGTTATTTTTGCTCAACATGAGGATCTTGTGCGTTCTCTTGGCGCGGGCCGCCTCAGAAGCCAAGTATGCCTCGCGCTCAGCTGGAGGCAGAGATTGCGGATTGAGGCCGGGGATGCTGGGATGAGAGGGCCCATTATGATGGCCGGGAGGAACAGGTGGACCCGGTGACATTCCGAGACCCAGCGGCATCTGATGTGGCAGCGGATGGTGGCCCATAGCCTGTGTTGGAGGCCCGTAATGTGGCATTTGGTGAGGAATTGGCCCATAATGCGGATGAATTGGACCGGGCGGTGGGGAGCCTATCGGGTGGGCGGTACCGGGGACCAGGGGCCGCTGCAAAATCTGGACTTGCTGCGGCTGCTCCAAGCCCAGCATGCTCCTCAGTCCCTGCGATTGCTTCTCCAAGACATCTTCTGTGGGCTGAGGAGGGGCTTGCACCGTATGTGCCCGCATCATGGCCTCGACTTCCTCCACACTCAACATTTTCTTACCACTTGCCGTGCTGGGCTCAGGCGCTTTCACAGCCGGGCTCTTTAGGCCCCAAATGCTGGCGTCTGCCTCGAGTTTCGGGATATACTCGGGCTGCTTGTAGGCTTCATAGCCAGTCTTGGCCGGTCTTTGGGACTGTGCCCTATGAAATGCCTGGTCCCTAGGTGACTGTGCCTTGAAGGGCGGTAGTCCCTGGTCTCTGGACAATGTCCGACTCTCATCTTTGAGTAGCGACTCTCTCATCTGGGCCGTCTGCCCCGCAAAGTCAAAGTCGGTTCCCAGCGCCTGTCGCGTCGTCGGCATGTCACCGCCAAATGTGTCATCGTTGAAGGCGTCGCCGCTCTCCTCCAGCTCGTCGCCCAGGCCATCGTACGTGTCTTCAAAATCCAGCGCCTCTCCCTGATCATCGTCATCGTTCAGCCCCGCAAATGGATCTCTGTGGTTAAAATTAATACGCGACTTGTCCGTCTCGGTTGGCTGGGCCAAGCCGAAGAAGGCCATGATGATGTTGAGCCAAAGCGAACGACTGCTGGGTTTCGCGGTCGGAGCTTACGTCACGTCCCGAGCCGTTCCGTCCGGCCCGCTCCCGCAGCACAAAGAACCTTAGGCATTCTAGGGGGGCCAGGTGTCAGCCTCGACGGACAACAGAACACTATCATAATGGCGGGCTCAACCCGGTATGCGCGTTTTGTGCTCATTGCTGTTGTAGCGTTGGTGATTCTGCTCTTCATCACGACGTCGCCGTCGTCCTCTGACCGGCTGCAATCGGCCACTGACCTTCTTAAGAACAAGGGCAGCCTATGGAAGGGCGAGGAGGTGGAGAAAGTGGCTCCGGTGCACTCGGTGCTGCCACATCAGAGCATGTCACCGAATCCCCATGTCAGCAATCCTGCCGTCGGCCTCGCCGGGAAGGCCCCGGGTCCGAGGATGAATGCCACATTTGTCACCCTCGCCCGCAACAGCGATACTTGGGAAATTGCCCGCTCTATACGTCAAGTCGAAGATCGCTTCAATCGAAACTACAACTATGACTGGGTGTTTTTGAATGATGCTGAGTTTGACGACACCTTCAAAAAGGTCACAACGGCCCTGACGTCGGGAAAAGCGAGATACGGCAAGATCGGATCCGAGCACTGGGGCTTCCCGAGCTTCATCGATCAGGAAAAAGCACGAAAGGCCCGCGAAGACATGCGCGAGCGTAAGATTATCTACGGAGACAGCGTCTCCTACCGTCACATGTGCCGATACGAGTCCGGCTTCTTCTTCTGGCATCCGCTGATGCTGGAATATGAGCAGTATTGGCGCGTTGAGCCATCAATCGAACTATACTGTGACATCAGCTATGACCCGTTCAAGTTCATGAAGGAGAACAATAAAAAGTATTCGTTTGTGCTTTCTTTGTATGAGTATGTCGAGACGATTCCCACTCTTTGGGACAGCGTCAAAAAGTTCATGAAGCAGCACCCGGAGTATATTGCAAAGGACAACAGCATGCAATTCCTGTCTGACGACGGCGGCGAGACGTACAATCACTGCCACTTCTGGTCCAATTTCGAGATTGGCGACCTCACGTGGCTGAGGAGTCAGGCGTATACCGACTACTTTAATCTGCTTGACCACGACGGTGGCTTCTTCTACGAACGTTGGGGCGATGCCCCCGTCCACTCTATTGCCGCGGCCATTATGCTTCCAAAGGACCAGATTCACTTCTTCAACGATATTGCCTATTACCACGTTCCGTTTACGCATTGCCCTACCGAAGAAAAAGACAGGCTGAATCTCAAATGTCACTGCAATCCAAAGGATAACTTTGACTGGAACGGCTACTCTTGTAAGTCAACTGTCTACTACGTGCTAAACCCGCTAACACCAAGCAGGCACCAAACGCTTCTACGAATTGAACAACATGCCCCTCCCCGAAGGACATGAAAAACAACAATGACTCCAAAAGAATGCTTTGTTTTCTTGGCCCATCATATTTCTCGGTGTTTTCACCTCCATACCTATTTTCTTCATCTCGCTGCTGGCCATTCGACCTTGTCTCAACTTTTGGCAGCCTCTACTTGAGCAGGCCCGGAGTTGCAAAGGGGGCTATCCAAGGGTGCATAGCAGGGCTGTAGACTAAAATTGTTTTGAATGTATGCTAAAAGGGATTTCAGGTGGATGGTGGCATTGCGTGGTTTACTAAACTGAAATCTGATAGTATCAGATTTTAACATGTCGGTAGGACCTCGGGGCGGCAGGTAGAACATGTTGCTAGGGTTAGGTTGTCTTGACCGACGGCCACCTCCTCCACCTCTGACCTCCTCAACTCGCAACTATGTCTGTCGCCAGCAAAGCAGTCGGTCGCCTCGTGCGTCGAACCGTACGTCCATCGGCAGCTGTGCAGTGCCGCGCGTACTCTGACAGCAGTCCGTTCGATGCATCGACGTCGCACACGACGGTGCATTCGCCCTTTACGCGCGGTCAAAGCGGACGGGCGGACACGACGGCGATTCCAAGCTTCAAAGATTACCGGTCCAAGAACAGCGAGCAGGCCAACCAGGTGTTCTCCTACTTTATGGTTGGTGCCTTTGGCGGTCTCAGCGCAATGGCGTGCAAGGAGACGGTGCAGAGTAGGGAAAGCCCAATTCACTCGCGTCATCATTGCTGATCTTCCTAGACTTTCTCGTAAACATGTCGGCCTCGGCCGATGTTTTGGCCCAAGCCAAGGTCGAGGTCGATCTTTCAACCATCCCGGAAGGCAAGAACGTTATCATCAAGTGGCGCGGGAAGCCCGTGTTTGTGCGCCACCGTACTGGCGATGAGATCAAGGAAGCAGAAGACATTGACTGGCACAAGCTGCGGGATCCCCAGCCGGACAGCGCGCGTGTCAAGAAGCCCGAATGGCTGGTAATGTTGGGCGTGTGTACTCATCTCGGCTGTGTACCAATTGGCGAGGCGGGTGACTACGGCGGCTGGTTCTGCCCATGCCATGGAAGCCACTACGACATCAGTGGACGTATTCGAAAGGGCCCGGCGCCGCTGAATCTAGAAGTTCCGGCCTACGACTTTCCCGATGAGGGAAATCTTGTCATTGGTTGAAGTGTACACAAGTAGCTACAGGGGGGTTATATCAGTCCTTTTCTACGTAATTCCCCTATATTCCTGTTCGGCTTTGTGCTTTGTGAGATTCAGATATGCTGTACAAGGACGTTCAGGCATCATAACTTATCCTGGAAATCTTGGAAATATGGACAGGTAGTGGGTCTGTAATCATTGACATGACTTGACGTCTCATTAACAGGTGATGTTTAGGACTAAGCCAGAAACGGTTGCACTATCTCTCGTATGCGTCTAAGATGCACCTCCCAGATAAGATTTTCAGGACCCATGCAAAGATTACTGTAGGGATTTACCTGTGCACATGTAGCTTTCCCAATTTCCAATGCGGTTTCAATGTACTGTGGCCAATACAGCTCCCCTTCCCCACAAGCCATTTTCCGACCTTCCAGTGCAAGAATTCCTCAACATCTTCTACCTTGATTCAATCCTTGGAGCGAATCAACTTCTTCAACAATGAAACAAACCTACGCTTGAATCGTCCCCAGCGATACAGCTGAGCGTTCTCCCCCGTCTCCATCCTCCTCGGCGGCCTCTTCCTTCTCGTTTCCGTGAGCCCATGCTCATCAACCCGGAGCCCTTCCAGTCCTCCCTCCACAGCAGGCCCCACACCAGACCCATCTCCATACATCTGTAGCCCCGGTCCATCATGTGCCGACTCCTCGATTTCGACGAGCACATTGTCCAATACTAGATCCGATGCTGTGTTGCCGTTCCCCCCGGGAAGCCCAGAATCATTGTCCTCTTGGTCGACTGCTGCGTTGTTGTTGTCCTCTGGTGGCTCCTCTTCCTCAATTATCGGACTCGGAACCCGAACTATGGAAGCCGCGCGACGGTGCCTGAAGTTCACCCCGGTGGGCGTATCACCTCTCCCTAGCAGTCCCGGAGGCCACCCGGGTAGCCCAGCAGTTCCATCCCCTCTAGCTCTCGGAATCTGGACTATCGTAACCGTGCCGCCCAAGAGATTTCTCCCAATGGGCATATAACCACTTTGTTCCTCTGTCACTCTCATTGGAATCTGAACAACTGGAACTCTACTGCTGATGCCAATACCTTCACCGGCGGACATTTCATTTTCCACGATCTGACTCGCTGCTGCGCTGTCATTCTCTTGGGGAGGCCCACTGCCCTCTTCTTCTTCTTCTTCCTCTTCCAAGATCGTCTCGAGAACGCGGACTACACGATACCTGCTGGACCAGGAATTTATAAGCATCTTGCAGTATTGGTGAATTGTTGTGTGGGGAGGTCTTGCTATGCTGGTCGGCCGCAATTCCGCTGACAGGTCGATATTGACAGGTCACGGGGTTGGGATTTGATGGGGGAAAATCGGGACCTTGTCTTTCGAGGATAAAGCCTGTGGTGTGATCTTTCCTGGCGAAATGACCTTTTTGCTGCTTGGATGGATGGACTTGAATGTCCCTCGAGCAGCAACTTGACTCTAAAAAAATCTTGCTGGGAAAAGTTGCTGCTGTGTATTCTAGTCCGTGAGACCAAGGACCCTACTGCCAAATCTGGACCCGAACAACACTGGATACAGGGGATATCACTTCATAGCGGACTATCAGCACACCCAATTTGGACTTCACCCACTCATAGATACAGCAGATCCTTGCTTTCGCGGACAGAATCCCGTCTCAGATCGATCTGCTATCCTCAGGTTCGAAGATGCCTCAGGAACGTCTCTATGAAGAGGAGTGTGGTTTAACCACACTGCACGGGACTCTTCAATCGATATGTGAAGTGTCTACTCGGCATCCCCATAGCGTCGAAGAAGGCATGGAGTACGAAACGGTCTGGGTGTGGAAGACAAATTGCTCACGCTGCTAGAATCTTCGCCATGACACTCAAGACATTATTCCCAACATACTCAACTCATCTCTTACAGGTCTCAAGTTCTAGGCTATCAGAACTACTAGTTCTAATAGCCTCGATTGAGGTCTCATAAACCGAAACAAATATGTGAAGTCTCTTGCGTGGTCAGTGGATATGAGACATTATATGCTAGTTGAGAAATTTTGGTCAGCACCAGAGCGAGGTGGACTCGAACAATCAGTACACAATAGCTTTGATCATGATACGTCCGATCTTGTGAAGCAAGAGGCCCTGGCTCACAGTTATCGCATTACCCTGGCCTCAGGAAACTAACCATTGCCGGAAGGCCTGACCTAAGAAGCCTCGCTGGAAAGTTGCGATCGACTCAAGAACTACAGTATTTGCATACCTCATACATTGAACTGTCGGATTGTTTGGGTCAGGCAATGGTGTGCGAGGCACATATATGTGTGGCTATATCTGTGTATGTATATGTTGAGGTGATGTTGAGGTGATGTGGAGAGATGATATGCGGAACTTCACCTCTCAAGTGCACTCGCCGGGATTGCGTAAATAGTGAATTTGGTTGGGAACGCCACTCAGCTCATCTTTGTGGCCAAATAGATGGCAAATCGCCTACGGTCGCGTTTCCTAGCTGAGATGGTTAAAGTCGCGTTCAGGTTCGACAGCCAGATATGCCTTCCAAGCGGCGGTGATCAAGTACAGGCCAGGATGAGGAGGAGCTAACAAGCTAGATTCTGCGCATGTTGCGCAGGACACCCAACGCATGCTGAGAATGCGCCAATACGGGTTAACGTGCGCTATGGTTGAAGCCAAAAAAAAAAAAACAATCATGGACAGAACTCCTATGCCTCTCTTTTAAATCACCATAATGTTATCGACATCTTTGCCGTTGACGAACATGCAGCCGTCAGCTCTCTGCTACCCAATTTTGCCGATCTTGGGTCTCTCATTCTTTTTGGAACTGTTGGCATCTTAACGGGTGAAAGTTCTCCTATTGGGCAGTTTAGTATTGCAATCTGGACATTTGAATTGTGTAGTCGACTTAACTTCCTTGATCTTCCAGCAAGTGTCATAGAGAGCGCTTGAATTAGGGTCCAGCAAGAGCTTTTGATAGCACTGGTACCGTGCGTCCAGAACCAAAGTTGCTCTGGACGACATCCAAATTGCACCATCTTGCGGGGAGAGGTGCTTGAGCATTTGTACGAGATTGTCATTAATTGGGCCACCATCTTAGACAGCGAGCCCAAATTTGGTCCCTCGGTGGGCCTTGATGATATTTCTCACTTGTCGAATAGATGCATCGTTACCTGCATAAGACCTAACGTGGCAGATAACATGTGTGTTCGGTATACTTTTATTCCAAAAAAGTGGAGAGTCAAGTTATTGTACAATGCACAGTTGCATCCCGGTTTGTAACACCCGCTCATGCTATGTACACATCCCCAGCGTTAACGCTGCGATTTCACAGGAGTGGAATACCGGTAAGTATAATGACCTTCAGCTGCTACTGTGTATACTTGAGCACTAACGCTGACTAAGTGGCCGCATATGTTGAATGGCTCATGGAAGGGAGGTTCATGGTTGTTGTGCGATCATTCTTGTTCCTCTCAATCTTTAATCGTGCGGTGTGAGATTTATCACAAGTGATGTCGTGAATTGATTGCATTGGGATTATCTGTGCGGGGACGGGGCGAAGACCACACTTGGATATGAAGAAGCTTTCGTAGTGGAAGAGATTCACATTTGAAAGTAGGGAATGATGTCGCAGGAGCGCCGAACAGCAACCTCCCGGGTTCACTTGGCTAAGGCAGGCCTACTTGGTTCGTCACTCGATAACTCTCACCAAAATGAGAGGTATTTTACTTCGACTCTGCCGGCCGTGTTAATGCCTTGTGCCTGGTCACAATCATCCCAGGCGAACTCAACTTCAGACGATCAGCCGTGCACTGCACTCTCGATCATGACACTGCTGAGCTGGTTCAGGGATAGGTTGCAGACAATTGCTCGTACTCTGAAACATTGAAAATGACTTTCAAATCCCCATAGAGTTCATTGAGGCAGTCACACAATTTGAGCTCTGGCTGAGCGGAAGCGGGTGGACGCCTTACGTTTATCACTTGTTGCTGAGAAGTATCAGTTTAACAAAGACTATGCAAGGAATAATCCTGTATAGCAAACACTCGAAGAGCATGATGAAAAGGGCAACGGAGTAATGGAGTCATATTTGGAATTGTTCGAACAAAGAAGCTACTTGTATATAAGCTCGCTGATGAACAGCAGAGATTAATAATTCAGACAACTCCGGAACGATTACGCTACGCAACAACTATCTTCCAACATCACTGTCACCACAAGCTTTCACCGCCGACTACCTGTAACAAATTGCGGAATACAACCTTCTGGTCTGTCACATCCTCAATGAACTTGCCTCCAGGATGCCGCAATCGCCAGAACTCAACACAAATCAGCACCTAGTATCCAGGAGGGTGACACAGGGGAAGTCTTGTCAATGGGTCTGGCTGGGTAATCAAATGGTAAGGAGATTTGGAGAACACGTGGCAAGCCAGGTGCATATATCGGCAAAGCTCCGCACACGCGCCGCGGATCAGTGATTATAGTATACGTTTCGACGTAAAGCTACTAGAAAGGTGAAGGCGAGACCACGGACAACAATTCTCGCTGGAATGATGACCAGACCAAGTACTTTCCAAAGCAGTTCTGAGAGTTAAGACGCGGTTGACTCCTAGTCTAATAGCTGTGTTGTCCCTTCTTCAGCCAGCATGGTCTTAGCCTACAGAAAAATGGAGGAAGGGCCACCCCTAAGGACATTGCCAGGCGCCGACTCTGCAAGAGATTCGGTCACATCTAAGTCTAAGACAGGATTCCTTATCACAATCACAAAGCCGCAGTTGCTTGGCGCTCCAAGCTCCAGAGATATCCTATGTTACACGGAGCTTGTTGTAGTCGGGCTTTTGCCACGTGATTTGCTACTCAAACAGATACTCACCGCGAGTGCAATTCATCATCATGTGAAACGCCTAGGAGGTATCATTCATCCCCCAAGCTGGTGGAAACTACCAAACCCAGAGCGCTATTTGGGGTCTTACTCCTTGTCCGAGCATGGGCGTTGGTCTGTTTTGATAACGGTCTTACTGCACGTCTGGTTAAGAAATACGCACATTAAGTCCTTCTAAACCAAAGCTGTGAAAGCGGTACGTACCGCCCGAGATTTTCTTTCTGTGATGATTTAACTTTCCGTGCAGCAATTTCATGGCAATTAATAAGGTCATGGTGCTGCCAGTGGGCCTTTTACGGCGTCGATGATCATCACGATCGCGTTCTCCTCGGTAGCGCGCTCTAATGTTAAGCTCATGTTCCTAAAAATAAGGCCGGAAAGCCTGCCACAACTCCAAGCCGAAATTGTGAAATGCAGATGCCATTTCCAAGCCCCCCCATACCCACCCACGAAAACCTACCGTGAGTTGGCGTGGGCTCGGAATCTCTACCACAGGATGTGGGTTCGCATGACCGTTGCAACTCCTGTCTATGTGGATAATCAGTCAGCCATATCGCTGGCAAAGAACCAGGAAAACCACAAGAGATCAAAATATATTAAGCTTCCAAATCACTACTGCCGTCAGCAGTACCAGCAAGGGCATATGGGCATCCAGTACGTGTCGACAGCGAAGCAGTGAGCGGACCCTCTTACCGAGGCAAAACAAGCTATCATGTCCTCATGAGGCGGACCAAGGTGTGCAGGCAAGAGTAAAGACATTAAGCGCTACACGCGAAGTTGCGACACCTCCATTCGAGCAAAGCCTTCACGTCTTCAATATCAAAGCACCCTGCTCCCAAACCCGGTGTCTCAGATGCCGTGTTCCCACATTTCTCTCGACTTTGTCACCGACATGCCGCCGTCCTTGGATCACCAGACATAAGATTTGTGGTTAGCGTCCTCCGCTGACATGTCATGTTGACGTGAGAAGTTTTGGAAGCAAACAATGTAGGCAAATCTCACAGTATCGTTTCCGCCGAGCAGTTCTATGGATAACCTTTGAACCGCTAAGGTTGTGCTGGTTGTCTTACCACTAGCGTTGGTGTATATTTTCATAGCCCAGCAGCTATATATCCTGAGGCATTCTGTTTATATCTTGTCACTCTTTTGTCTGTTCAAAGTCAATTCCACTTCCGTGGGGCGCGATGATTTGTCGTTGGATCTTCGCCTCAAAATTATTTCCACTATGACACAGTGGACAAAGGGTCATTAATAACGTTAACCACCGAAAATCAAGTAAAAAGTCCTGTTTCATCCCAACTCTACAAAACCCGCTCATCTGTTTCTCCGTGCCCTGCCAAGACCTTGTGGACGGGAAACACCGCAACCTAACCCACATGACGTCACCCCGCGTCCGCGGCCGGCGAATTTCTTCCCAAATCGCCAACCCAAGAATGAGTAAACGCGCGCAAGCCAGCTCTGGCGCCGAAGTCACCGAACACCCCCAAATCGAAGGAATCGAGGACGGAGAAACCATCATCGACGTAGAGTTCGAATGGTTCGACCCGCAACCCGCCGTCGACTTCCATGGGCTCAAAACGCTGCTTCGGCAGCTGTTTGACACAGACAACGAGAAATTCAACCTCTCAGAGCTAGTAGATATGATCCTTGCGCAGCCGACGCTGGGGTCGACGGTCAAAGCCGAGGGGAACGAAAGCGATCCGTTTGCGTTCCTCACAGTGCTGAATATGCAGCAGCTTAAGGATAAGGAGGTCATGGGGCAGCTGCGCGAGTACTTTTTGGCTCGCGCGGGACATGTCAACGGGCTGGAGGAGGTGTTGGAAAATGCGGATGCGCGGATCGGGCTGGTGTTGGGTGAGAGGTTCATCAATATGCCGCATCAGGTTGTGCCGCCAATGTACGATATGCTCCTGGAGGAGATTGGGTGGGCGAATGGGGATGGCGAGGAGTATGACTTTACGCATTACTTGGTTGTGTCCAAAACGTATACTGAGGTCGAGTCGGAGCTCGCGACAGAGGATAGACCGCAGAAGAAGAGGAGGAAAGAGACTGCTGCAAACATGGGGGAGTTTTACTTCCACCCTGAAGACGAGGTGTTTCATCGGTTTGCCGCCGGGTTTGGGAGCTATGATTATGAGAATCAGGGAGAGAGTGATGCGAAGAGAACTTTTCAGGAGTTGGGCGTCAAGCCGACGGGTCATTTGATCATTGTCGATGCAAAGAAATTCCCTGACGCGGTCAAGGCGGTGGGTGAGTTTTTGAAGGTTGAGTAAATGCTCTAATGTACAAATCCACACGAATTACGACCCTGTCATTACAATTTTCTTCTTATTCTACACTGCCAGTTCCTGAATCCGAGCCGGTGGCGGAGCTAGGGCCGGACACGCTTATGCTTGGATCCAGCGCAATCATCTCCGCGAGGGCATCGAGGATGGGCTAGAGAGATGGGTTAGCGTGGCCGGAGGGCGATTCGGGGGATCGTCTTACCTTGGGAACCGTCTTGTCGTAAATGGAAATCAGTTCGCGCGGCTGAGGGTACACCTTCAGCGCGCGGTAAAAGCTAGCAGCAGCGTCCAGAATGTCACTACCGTCGGAACACTTTCGCTCGGCCTCGGCGACTTGGTTCATGAAGTATGACTCCATCTCCTCCATCTCGGTGGGCAGCGCTCCGCTTCGTGCGTCTGCCACAATTTGCTCAATTTTCTTCTTGTGCTCACGCTCCGCACTCTTGGATTCCATCTCATGTGCCTTGGCGACCTTTTGGTGTTGGCGCTTTAGATGTTTACGAAACGCCGGATCGTTGCGCCGCTTGTAGTCAAAGTAAGCCGCATAGGCGATACCCCCAACCGCAATAGCTGCGCCGGCAGAGAGAAGTATCGTCGAGACCGACACCGACTGCGACTGCGTGGACATCACTGCTGGTAGTGCTGACCGACGTTGCGGCGGCGGCGAAAAGACAGCGGGCGGCCCGACCCAGCCTGGCTCGGCCCGAGCTCAGGGCCCTGGGTTCGACTCCCCAACGAATTGTCCATAAAATCAGCTGCCCAACCAACCCCCATCCAGCCAGCAACATGTCTGAAAAGTCCAAGACGCTATCGCTGCGGCGTAGAAAAACCGCACGTCATCAAATCTCGGCGCGGCAGATATCGGCGCCGCGAGAGAACCAGAACCTCGGGCAGCTCCGTCCGTCAACATCACACCTTCCAGTGCCAGGTGAAAATGGCAGGCCTAACATCAATGGAGACAAGACGAGCAATCTGGTCATGCGGCGGTATAGTACGCGCTTCACGGGCCAACCGATGCCGTACTTTGGGGACACCAATGAGCCTGTGCCGGCTCTGCCTTCAACATTTACCCAGCGCGGCCTCTCGCCGGATACCAGAGATAGATCTCGTGATAGAAGTCGTTCAGGCGAGAGAAAGTCGAGGATTGATATGCGGGCCTTGAATGATCCTAAACTGAATGCAGAGGAGTATGTTCAATCTGTTCTGGCCGATGCTTCGGCTGGAGATATTAGGGCCTACCAAAATGAACTTCAAACAGTCAAGGGGCACACAAATGCAGATCTCCAGCGCTCAGTATACAAGAACCGCACTCAGTTCATCAAGATATCGAAAGAGGCTGACCGGTTAAAGTCGGAGATGCGCATCCTTCGGTCTCTGATGTCCGAGCTACCTGGAGTTCTTGCCCATACCGCTAATGCGGCTTCGGATACCGAAGGACTGACGAGCACAATGAGCTTAGCTGACAGAAAGCGCGCTAATAGATCTAGCGTTGCCAATCTGGAGGCTTTGTGGAGCTCCCAGCTGCAGGTATTGTGGAAGCGGGTCGAGGGCAGCCAGAAGTTCCTTCCAGCCGTACCGGGACGGCACATCATCGCGGAAAGCCAGAGATGGGTAGAGCTGAATGCCGCAACGTGGAAGACGAGGAGACGAGTTGCACTGGTTCTCCTCAACACGAATCTGTTGGTGGCGAGTGAGAAGAAACGAAATGACCTGTTACAGTCAACGCCAAACTCCAAGGGATCACGAATGTCCATGTTCTACTCCCCGGGAGCATCGTCCCTGCACGGTTCTAATCACGGTCAGTCGTCTCCGTCACCAGCTGCCCCGACAACCTTTGTCGCCGAGCGCTGCTGGGCGCTGCAGGACGTATCTCTGGCAGATATTTCCTCCTCCGCTAGTCGAGAACAAGCTTCCATGGGCAACGCAATCAATCTGCGTGTAGGCAATGAATCTTTCACCTATGCAACACCAGACACAGCGGAGAAAGCGTCCCTCGTCGTAGCCTTCCGCAAAGCACAAGAAGATCTACGCAAACAACTGGCTGAGGAACACCGTAAGCGAGAGAGCCAACTAGACGAAATAACGTCGAATGTTGACCGCCTAAAACCACTCGGCGAAGCTGCTCCTCGCGATACCACCCTTCATAGGAGAAACAGCGTCTTGATCGACGTAGATGGACGCCAACAGACGCTTCGCTGGGTCGAAGGCCAAATCGACAGCCTCGACATTGATATCGCCCTACAACGCTTTTCAGACGCCGTCAGTCGGACGGAAAAGCTGCGAAAACTGGCGCGAAACATCAAGGGCAACGCGTCCGCGCAGGAAGAAATCCTCGCAAGTATAAATTCACGCGCAGCGAAGCTTGCCTCCAACATTTCACGTCAGTTGGTTCTGAACAGCGGCGGCATGGAGCGCACGGCTGAAAACGTGTCCTGGCTCCTACGGTTGGGCTTTGACAACCTCGCCCGCAAGACGTACTTGGACGCGAGGATGGAAACAATTCGTCTACGCGCGCGCACACTGCCTTTCACAGGTGCACTGGTGCCATACATCAGAGCCCTGGCCTACACCGTTTTCAACCTCATCCTAATGACGTTCCGAACGTATAACCGTAGCTTTCCGCCCGTGTGTGCAAGTGGCGTCGTCAAATGGGCGCTGGAGAGGGTTGAAGAGTTCAATCAAGACCTGAAGAGGCAGCTGAAAGGCGTTGAGAGGGATTCGGAGGTATGGAAGCTATGTGCCGAGGGCGTTAGAGAGCAGGTGGGATGTTTGAATGAAGTTGCAGTCGACTTTGGAGGACTTGTTGAGAAGGGGTTAAGCGAGTGTTAGCTGTCTACAATGGTCTATGTATTTACATGGAGTGAAATGTGTACTGAGTGTGTGAACGTTCGACCATACATGAGTCAAGTCAGGATGTAACATGATTCATGCTTACAGCGGAAATATTTCCACACGGATCGACCCGCGGGTCATCCACAACGTCACCTCAGTCGATAGCGGCCGCCATGGACGACCTGGAGCAGTTTGAGCTTCTCGGCTTGGTTGCAAAGGTGTCCAATGAAATCAACACATACACTGGAATCTCCGACAAGGCCGTCGCGGAATACATCATCGCCCAGCATGAGAAGTTTACCGACGGAGCCGCCTTTTGCGACATGGCCTGCTCGGAGTTTGGCTTCCCCGAGAGCCTTGCGCAGTCGATTGATCGCTTGGTCCGCACGCTGCATCCCCGGTTTGCGCCTGCGAAGAAAAAAGAGGTGGAGGAGGTCAAAGATGACAAGGCTAAGAAGTTAACGGGACTGTCGCTGCCGGACACAGAGCCCCTTAGCGGTATCGATGAGCTGGATGACACGTTTGATCAGATGGAGGCTTTGGCAAAGGCTTCGAATGGAAGGAAAAGGGAACCGGAGAGGGAAACGGTCGAGAGGAGCAGGAAGCGCTACAGACGGTCACGTTCACGGTCTCCGTCGCGGAGGAATGATGATTATGTTTTTGAGGATGATTACGGTCGTGCAAGGCCGCACGGGAGGAGTAGACGGTCGAGAAGGGATTCGTTCGAACAGCTGGATGATCAGCCCGTGCTGCACAAGATTTATTCTGGGCGCGTAACGGGCGTCAAGGACTTTGGGTGTTTTGTCAATTTGGCTGGGGTGAAGGGTAGGGTTGATGGTCTCGTTCATATAAGTGCCTTGGCGGACCATAAGGTCAACCATCCATCTGATATCGTCATGAGGGACCAATGGGTTAAGGTTAAAGTGCTCAAGGTGCAGGACAACCGCATTAGTCTGTCCATGGCCGATGTCGATCAGGAAACGGGCGAAGATCTGAAACCAACCAGAGCGGGAGCGACGGGAGCGAATGCTGTTGGCTTAAACGGTTTCGATGCTGTGCCCGTTCGGAATGGGGGGCACAAGAAGAAGAGAATGACTTCGCCTGAGAGATGGGAAATCAGACAGCTTATCGCTTCCGGCGTCTTCAAAGCATCTGACTACCCTGACTTAGACGAAGAGTTACATGCCACTGCGAATGGGGAGAAGATCGAAGAGGAGGTAGACATTGATGTGGAGGTTAGAGAAGAAGAACCGCCGTTTCTAGCCGGTCAGACTAAGCGGTCCCTGGATCTAAGTCCCATTAGAGTCATCAAAGCGCCAGAAGGAAGCATGAATAAAGCCGCCATGCAGGGAGATATCATGGCGAAAGAGCGAAGAGATCTTCGACAACAAGAGGCGCGGGACAAGGCTGCGAAGGAAGCTGCAGAGATCAATTTAGGTCAGGAGTGGAACGATCCAATGGCAACACAACGTAGATTTGCCTCTGATCTGAAGCAGCCAAAGCCTGCAGATAATGTAATTCCGGAATGGAAAAAGATTGCCACTGGCAGAGGTGATATGGGCAAGAAGAGTAACCTGTCAATCAAGGATCAGAGAGAGGCTCTGCCCGCGTACAGGATGAGAAAGCAAATTCTAGACGCTGTCGGTCAATATCAGCTGCTGATCGTTGTCGGTGACACTGGTAGCGGCAAGACGACGCAGCTAACTCAATATCTTGCTGAGACGGGCTATGCAAACAAGGGCATCATTGGCTGTACGCAGCCAAGACGAGTCGCTGCCATGTCTGTCGCCGCTCGCGTCGCCGATGAAGTTGGCTGCAGGGTGGGCGAAGAGGTCGGTTATACTATCCGTTTCGAGGATAAAACCAGCGAAAGGACGCGCATCAAATACATGACTGATGGTATCATGCAGAGAGAAATCCTGCTGGATCCAACCCTGTCAAAGTATTCAGTCATCATGCTGGATGAAGCTCACGAACGTACGATAGCGACCGATGTCCTTTTTGGATTGCTCAAAAAGACGTTGAAGAAACGGCCTGACCTCAAATTGATAATCACATCTGCCACTTTGGATGCGGACAAATTTTCAAATTATTTCCTCCAGTGTCCCATATTGACTATACCCGGTCGCACATATCCTGTAGAGGTTATGTACAGCCGTGAGCCGGAAAGCGACTACCTTGAGGCATCCCTAACGACTGTAATGCAAATCCACCTCACAGAACCGCCAGGCGACATCCTCCTCTTCTTGACTGGTAAAGAAGAAATTGACACCAGCTGTGAGATCTTGTACGAGCGAATGAAGGCTCTTGGTCCGACCGTGCCCGAACTGGTTATTCTCCCCATTTACGGAGCCTTACCCAGCGAAATAGCAAGCAAGATCTTTGAGCCGGCGCCGCCTGGAGGCCGGAAGGTCGTTATTGCAACCAATATTGCCGAGACCAGTATCACCATTGACGGCATCTACTTTGTCATAGACCCAGGCTTCGTGAAACAGACCGTCTACGATGCGAAACTTGGCATGGATCGCCTACAAGTCACGCCAATTTCCCAAGCGCAGGCAAAGCAACGTGCCGGTCGTGCTGGCCGCACCGGTCCAGGAAAATGCTTCCGTCTCTATACGGAGTCCGCCTTCACCAACGAACTCCTCCCCACCACAATCCCCGAAATCCAGCGTCAAAACCTCGCCAATACCATCATCATGCTCAAAGCCATGGGCATCAACGACCTTTTAGGTTTCGATTTCATGGACCCACCGCCCACAAACACGATGCTCACTGCACTAGAAGAGCTTTATGCTCTGGGAGCCCTAGACGACGAAGGCCTCCTCACGCGTCTGGGGCGCCGCATGGCCGATTTCCCCATGGATCCCTCCCTATCCCGCAGCCTCATCACCTCCGTCGAGCTAGGCTGTTCGGAAGAAGTCCTTTCCATCGTCGCGATGCTCAGCGCAGTGCAAACCGTCTTTCACCGCCCCAAAGACAAGCAAGCACAAGCCGATGCCAAAAAGTCCCGCTTCCACGACCCATCAGGAGACCACATCACCTTACTAAACGTCTACGCGTCATGGAAACAATCCGGCTGCGCCGAGCCCTGGTGTTTCGAAAACTTCATCATGCCGCGTGCCATGCGTCGCGTCGAGGAAGTCCGCAAACAAATCGCCCAAATCTTTACCCGCCATAAACTCCCCCTCGTCTCCTGCCTCGGCGGAGCCGGTATTAACTGCCGCAACGGTGCTCGCACATCAGACTCGGGCTCCACACCCATCCGCAAAGCTCTCTGCGCGGGCTTCTTCCGCAACAGTGCGCGCCGCAGCCCAGCGGAAGGCTACGTCACCCTCGTCGGAGGCACGAACGTCTACATGCATCCTTCGTCTGCCCTCTGGGGGAAACATGCGGAACATGTTATTTACCATTCGCTCGTGGAAACGACGAGGGAGTATATGCATAATGTGTCGCTGATTGAGCCAAAGTGGCTTGTTGAGGCGGCGCCGAGGTTTTTCAAGATTGGGGGGCAGGATGGGGGGTTGTCTAAAAGGAGGGCGGAGCAGAGACTGGATCCGCTTAGTGGGAGATATGGGGAGAAGGGAGACGAGTGGAGGCTTTCTGCACAGAAGAGAGCTACGCGTGGAGGTGGAGGGACTTGGGGGTAGGCGAGAGATGCTTCGCGGAAGGGATGCAGATATTGTGTACAGGTTCTGGGTGTTGCGGAGTGGAGACTGGTTGCATATGGGAAAATGAGGAGAAATGTAACTAAGTTATTGAAGTTTAACGTGCCAACAAGCATGGAGGGCGGTTCAATGAAAGTGCGTCGTTCAATGGATGCCTATCCTTGGGAGGTTGTGTAACGTCTGACTTGCGCGCATCTGATCACTGTGGCCCATTCGTAGCAGGTGGTGAGAACATCTTCCCACGGATAGTGTCTAAAGTCTCTTTCAAGAGCAACCCGTAACGACTCTCCGTGCCTTTGATGGGACTTGTAGGTATTAGCAAGAAGGTACATTCAGACAATGATGAGATATGCTCAATACGCTTGCATTGAAACAGTGTGTCATCCAACCTGCAGTCAGCCCACGCCGCCGGCCTACCCTAACTTTGCAAGACATGCGGATATGTAGAGCATATCATAGTTCTACAGGCTAATGCGAGGTTGGCTGTGTCTTTTGTTTCACCTTTGTTCCGCCACTAAACTTTTTCATATGATAGTAGGGATGTCAAGCCACGGACTTTTTTGTCACCGTTAGAGGCTCCTTTTGCGGATGCTGATGATAATGAATCAATTGAAAGTGCTATCTGGTTTCCTTGCGGGCCAATGAGCATTAATGTCAATGTTTGCTGTCGCGAGCAAAGTTTCACATCCGGCTGTCGCCGGAGGTATGTTAAAATCCCGCCTTCTCCACGCTCGTTATCTACTTCGGTGCTCCTGTTGGTGGAAAGCTTACCATGATCATGATGAGGCGCTTGGAACGCCTCTATACCGCTCACGTCCTCCCGTTCATCCGTCAAGGCCACTCGAAACCGTTCAAGGACCTCTGTGCGTAGAAGCCATCTGGCGGCGTATTGAACTTTCTCTTTCTATTGTAACAGGACCTTTAGGAGCCGGTTAATACCTACAGTCTCCATCAGTCATCTCCGAGCTTCGGCCAGGTTGGGGCAGAAACCGAGAATATAATCCAAAGTCTGCTTTTGCTGCCCGCAGGTGCACGCCGGGTGTACACCGGGGACGCCAATCCGGGCCAACCACTCGATAAGCCCCAGGGCTTCTGTGCGAAGCAGGCAAAAGGCGGTTACATCGTGCTTGGTCAGTCCGTTGTAAAAGTCCAGGGCACGGACTTTCCATGGCGTCTTCCAGGTGGCTGCTCTACTTCACGCCGTCTCTGTTTTCTTTTCCCACCTCCTTTCCCATTCCTCCTCGAAGAACTCCTCTGCATAACACTTTATTTCCATCGTTGCCATACGGCGCAGGTCTACCCTCTGGCACAGTGACCGTGCGGCTTGGCAGACAGCCATCAAGTTGGTGCTTGGCAGACATTGGTTGTTGTGCCTCCGTCTGCCGCGACATCTCCCAGCAAAGTGTGTGACCGCGGTCCAGACCTTGCCAAGGGCCCTTTCGATGTCCATCGTCACTTCGTCGGTCCGGCTCTGCACGGCTTTCTTCGTAGCCAAGGTCTGTAGATAGAGGTCAATGGGGGCGATATCTGCCTCTCGCTCGATTGCAGCAGTAGGCGTCCCGTTTATAAGTGCCTATGATTTTCCTGATGCATTTGTTCTGCACGTTCGCCAGGGGTGTTATGGAACTGTTGGGAATTGGTTTGCCACCTTTCGCGACAGCCCAGACCTGTGAACAGTACGCTATGATGGGCCTTGTGACGGCAGTGTACAAAATCCGTGAGCTCCGCACCGACGGTCCCCACGCGGAGGATGTCATGCGTGCCATGGCTTCAAAGGTCTTTAGGCCCTTTGCCGCCGCTATTTCGATGTGATCTTCTCAAGAGAGGCGCGGATCCAGCCAAACCCCCATAACCATAACGAGCTTGGGGCGACGAATAATTTCACATCCTCCGTTGTAGGAAAACCCGTTGCTAGAACCTGGTCTCGTCGCATTGTTTATCCCACGACAACCGAAACCTTGCCTTCATCTCTTGGGTGCGGAATAATGGCCTTGGCATGCGGTATCGATTGCTAATCATTTTGAGTTTTTCTTCCGCTGTCTTTTCAGCACCTTCCTGATTGTTGAGTCGCACCTCAACTGTGGCAGTTGCTTTGCCTTTGCCCACCACTTGACTCCATAGAGGCTTACCCGACATCACTTGGCCAGCAATAGGAGGGGTCACCGGTGCTCCCTTCTCCTACTTGTCGAGCTGTTTGGTGACAATGTCCAGCTTGTCTTGTACGGTCCCGTTCGTAGTCACCATGTTCTTACATGCTGCATTTTGGTTCAGCAGAGACCGTGGGCGTTATGCGCGTGTCCGGAGACCACAACGTTACCCTCCCCACCAAGGCTTTCCACAATTGATTCCAAGTGTCCCATGATCTTTCCGAGCATTTGAGCTCTGTTTGTCCCCATCTTCTCTGTTTCTGCGCCTCCGACGCGTGTTCCTCAGCTTCGCTTAGCCGGACACGTCAGACCCTCTAAGACCGCCACTCCCCGTTCCCGCGCTATCCATGGCAGGCAACAGGCAGAATCCCTTCTTCTTGACCTCCTACACTCTTCTATCGCAATCCGTCGCAGGAAATGGTTCTTGTAAGCGGGTCACGTGATCACGTAATGTTCTTGCGGATACTACTGTAGCCCATGATCGGGGTCAATGGCGTCCCAAAAACATCCAAATTTGCGCTAGCTTAAGCGTCATTATGCAAATTTGCTGCAAAGATGCGCAAAGTCACACTCCCAAATCCATACTTGGATACAAATTTACAATCTTACGTGGTTAGAACGCTCTTCGAGCAGGTAATGCCCAACGTGAGATTTCGTACGCTTTTTCAGCCAAGTTCCACGTGGGGTAATCGTACGTGAGGATGGGGCTGCTGATGCGAGGATTCGTATGAAGAGTCATCAATCGTATGACCGTAAGCAAGTGGTCATACATGCAGTCTAACTCCATGGCTCACCTCAAACAGTAGCAGGGCGCATTTACCATGTCGCATGCGACATGACCCTGAGGGAAACCTCTGAGGACAAAACCTAGGGCGCAGCTGGTGTAGAGGTGTCGTGCAGTGGCATCGTACATTCATGGCAACGAGGCTTCATGCCATCAGATTCAACAATGTTCTCGTTAGAGCGATGCCCATAGTTTTGCCCAACCTAAACGTCGATATATATATCGATGTCAGGGGCTGTCTTGGAACATGCGAATGTCGGTTTGATACCATCGAGCTACACAACGAGCTCGATGGATGAAAGAGAGAATGTGTGGCGGTGAAATAGACAAGAAGACGGTAAGCCATGGAGTCTCGGTAGAAAAAGGAGGGTGGAAGTGAGTGTCTATGTATGAGTGTGGAGAGCTGACGCTGCGAACATGCCTCGCAGGACCTTACCGAGACCACACGATGATGTGACCTTGTCGAAGGTTAAAACCCTCCTGGGGGGTAGGAAACCATGCGAAGCTTCTGTCACCCTATTTAGACCCAGGACCCACCATGCTAATAATGGCATTGCTGCAGTGTGTCATCCAGCCTACAGCCAAACCACATAGCCAGTCACCTATCACGCGGCAAAGCCTACGCATACATATGCTATGTTTCACCTTTGTTCCGCCATCAGACTATTTCCTGTCCATAGAACGCCCTTCAACTCATGTGAAACGACAAAAGAGGATAAGGCTCAACATGAGGATTTGTCAGCTTTTTTTCTCCCAATCCTAAGAATGGGGCTGTTTCTGCGGGGAAACGTCGATTGTGGCTTGGTGCGGCTTACATAGCCTGCTAGGCCGTGACCGCTACGTCAAGCCACAACGAAGTTGAGCTTATTCATCAGCTGGAGCTAATGATCCAACCAAGAGACAGCTTTGTCAATCACGCTATGGTCAGATTCGTATGCAGACATCCACCCATTGACTGTATTTCAAAGATCGGGCCGTGCATACAGGCAGACTGACAGTCTGATGTGGTGGTGGGAAGCCTACAACGCCTCATGCTCGAACACGCCTTGACTATGATTGGTGGCACAACTGTCCTGCATCCGAGCTTAGAATTTCTACTGGGCTGAAACCATGCAGCCGCAGCCTCTAGGGTCCGGTCAATTGGGGCTGAGCACGTCGCATTCCAGGATTTCTGATTCTCGAAACTTATAATGGAAGGGCTTTGGAAAAGTATCCAACCCCACGATGAGCGCTGCTGGCAAATCTCCGTCTACACGTTCCACGAGCCCACGGTAAAGTTGAACAAATAAATTGCACCAGGAATGTTGGCATTGACTTGTGCAAAGGAACAAATATCCGCCAGAATGTCCGGATGGATTGATGTGCGATCGATCAAACTGCTGTCCATACACAACTTGGCCGATTCCAAATGATGAAAAAAGGCATCTTGAAGCACCTATCCCTTTGTCGGTGCGGTCTGGAGGCGATACTGAGTCTACCACTGAGAAAACGCCTTTAAGTGATCCACATCGAAGAAGCAAAAAATGTGGGCTGTCAAAATTGTATCTCATCTTGATACTACTTGTTGTCTCTGCAGTAATAGCACTAGCTGTTGGACTCGGGATGGGCTTGGGAACAATGAGGAAAAGGTACTATTGTTTTACTGTGGTTATAGTATCAAGCACTAACGAGCACAGCTTGGCAGATAACTCAACATCTAATCTGCCGTCTAATACCTCAACATCTAATACGACTGGATCAACTTCCGAACCTGATACTGGGCCCTTTGGCTGCAAAGAACTGGCAAACTCCAACGAGAGCGCATTGAGTGGCTCAGGAATAGCACTGGTTGCCCACTCTCATGAAGGCTTTGATCCTGACTATCCTGCGAGACTATTTTACCAAGATACCAAAGGTCGCCTTCGTCAAAGAAAACTGGTAGGTGAGAGGTCGTGGAGCGACGAGATGCTGCCGGAGGTCTACGCCAAGATGAACACACCGCTGACTGCAGTGGCCAATTGGCCTGGAATCCATCTCTTCTGTAAGCTGATTGCGAAACATCTAGCAAGACTTTTCAACTAACACTGCGGCAAGATTTGGATCAAGACTCTCAGGTACAGGAGTGGATTATCAAGAATGAAACCACAGTCCATAATGGCCCCCTCAACACTTTAAACCCTCCCGTCGGACTAGCATCCAGTCGAGCAATGCAAGCTTGCGGGTTCGGCTACTGGACTACGCGCAATGGCGAATCAACCATTATGCCGGGAATCACCCTCTACTTCGCATCCAACGAAACGACTGTAGATTCATGGCTCTACATGAACAGTACCTGGCAATACCGCAGCTCAATTTCGAACGTAAACGCAAGCGCCGGAGTACACTGTTATCATAAAGGCGGCAGTTCAGAAACGAAACTCTTATTCACAAGTGCCGACGACTGCCTCGAGGTTTGGACCGACAACTACAATCAATCCTTGCCGACAAAGGACTGTCAGGTCCCCACTCCCGCGTCGTTCACCAATCATGAAACGTACATCGGTGCCAGCGACCAGTTCTTCTACACCCAGGACGACCAAAACAGGATCTTATATCGCAATGTCACGCTCAGCGATGATCAGAATTGCAATGAAACGGTTTCTTTTGCCGAGAATCCCGTACCCGTGAGCAACACGCCCGCGATACCGGGAACGAGGCTGAATCAGGTTCGTTTGGCAAATGTTAGCGGACAAGATTGGCCTTTGGTCGCTTTTCAGACTGAGAGGCAGGGTGTGGATGTGTTCTCATTTGACAACGGTTATTTTACTGGTGGTGCAAATGTTCTCAAATGTGAAGTTTGAGTTGTTGTTCTTGAAACTGTAAAATGCTTGCAATGTGTACAGGTTTAGTGGTTTCCTATTGATCTAATGCCGTAGTTAAGTATTCTGTCTCGAAGTCTGTAGTCACTGCCTTCGCATCAGCCAGCAAACTGAGTCTCGGCACGTGAATTCTGTTGGAGGACCTGGCAAGGCTTCATAACGTTTTAGCCTCCAAGGAAAAAAACTCTCTCCGAAACTAGTCAGTGCGTGCTTGGTGACGTGGTCTCAGCGAAAGCGGTGATGTTCCGCCCCTCACTCCACTCCACTTCACCTCACGTCCACCTTTCGGATGACCAGACACCTGCAAACCTGTCGTTCCTGTAGGTTCACTTCCACAATTGGATATTTCACCTCCGATCACTTGTAGGCTAGGGAGTATGTACGAGACGAAGATCACTTATCTCGTCGGCCCTTCAAATGGAACACGCCGATGTGGCCGCTGGCTGGCACACTTGAGAGAATCACGTGCAGACTATAGGGCTGGACGATAATATTCTATTTTAGGAGGCACTGATGTGAGCTAAAGTTTGCAGCGAGGTTCACGGATCATTCTGTTCCATCTCAAGTACGGAGCATAAATCAAACAGACAATTGTAGTTTTGGCCATGACTTGGCACCGTGGGCTGAAGGAATTATCACAGAGACTGGACAATTCTTGAATCAACCTGCTACTTCAGGTCTTTCAAATTTCCACGCTCACAAGCATGCGAAATGCAACACAGTCGAATTCTGGATCAAAGAGTGATTGGACCTATAGGTCGCTACACAACCCCTATCGAGAACGTCAAGAGCAAACTTCGTCACACTTCAATGACACATAACTCCTCCCTCTCAACCCGCCTTCGCAAACCCTTTCAAAGCAGCCAAGCCCGCCGGGAAGACGTCCGAGTCACCCCCAAACTTATTCTTATCATTCGTCTGCCAAAACGTCACCTTACTCCACCCACCCGGCAGGGAGGGGAGGCTCGACGTCCAACTCGCCAACCAAAGCGGATTCGTATCCTTGAACGCCGTCGACCCTCCCAAGCACTCATTCCACCAAGACTTATTAATATACAGCACCGGATACCTCTTCGTCAAACTATGGTACTCATCCGAGAACTTCTTGACCCACGAAACCGTGATTCCATTGCAGCGGCTGCTGGACGTGCCCTCAAGATCCAGAGCTCCAGGAAGGGTGATTCCATCAGCAGTCCAGCCGCCTCCGTGCTTGACAAAGAACTGGGCCTGCGCGACAGGATCCTCGGAACCGTGAGCAAAGTGATATGAGCCACGGATGAAGCCTGCCTTGGTGGCGTCGGTGTATTGCTTATCAAAGGACGAGCTGCGGTAGGTCGTTCCCTCGGTGGCTTTAATGTACACAAATTGGAGACCACCGCTGTGTGCAGAGGCGAAATTGACGTTAGGCTGGAAACTGGAAACGTCGAAGCCCTGGACGCTGGCACGCTCAACGAGGGTAGTGTTTCCCTCTTCGGAGAGGTCATCAACTTCTACAGGGGTGGGCGCGGCGAGCGCGGTGGCCAGGAAGAAAGGCGTGAATATGGAGTACTTCATATTTGTGATTGATGGACAAGTGATTGATGATGAATTGCTCGGTGTTGTGGATGGAGAAGAAGCAAGGGACGAGAGGTGAGTTTATATACCCACTCTGGTCACATAATCATGACTTCTGGCCCTTGACCTGGGTTCGGGGCCGAGTTGGTGGCTACATACCACTTTCACGAACAAATTCAATGCATCAAGCCTCTGTTGGTCCCAGATCAACACGATTATGGCCACTAGCAAGGCACACGTGCAGCACGTGCAATTCCTATCTGCAGGTGCAATTTCGTTTCCAGACAATTGCCTTTAACAGACCTTCGCCTGTGGGCCCCCTTGGCTTCATCCACGATGCCATGAAGTGAACTGCACCTGCAATTTAGCACTTTATTCGAGAACTTACCAGGCGCAGACTGTTATTGTTGGACGGCGCCTACGCGTTAACATACCGCAAGTCGGAATATTGTTCGATTCTACCCTGAACTACGTAGGGCGCTAAAAGTGGGTAACACGGGCCGAAACGAGCCGACCCGTACGAGTCTCAGGTCAGAGCCCATCCATGGTTGAGTGATTCAATTGACGCTGAAGGATTCTACATGAGTTGCCGCTCTTCCGTTGAATGAATAAAATAGATTGTCGTTGTGACAACGTGCTGTGATTCTAAGGGACATGAGCAGTATGCATGGATTTTTGTGGAGGCTTGAATCCGCCAAGCCCTGTTGGGATCTGCGAGAATTGAACTTGTCCAGCCAATAAGATTGTAAGCCGAGGTCCGTGCAATTTCCAACCCGACTGTTTGGCTCTATTTCGGCGTCCTCTTGCATCCTGCGGGTTCAACCACCTGGTTCGAAGGATTGCAGTTCTCGTCCTTCCTTGTCACAGTCAACCCTGGGTATAGTGGCAGATCTGGCACATATATCATGTCCGCTACACCAAAGATCCGCTGTATCCCGGTATTTACTGGTGTACGAAAACCAAACTGATGGTGCTGGCAGTTTGATAGAGAGGAGTCTGTTGTATCAAGAGTCCGCTATACCCTGGTCCAACAGTAAAGTCTCCAGCAACTCCTCTCCACGACCCATTGTGGCACCTCCGCGGGACTCCACCATGTCGCAATGTGGCGTCATTCAAATGCGATTCCTGTTACGTCTTCCATCTTTAGATTCCTTCTGGGTGCTATACGAAGTTGGTTTGTCTCATGGGTACTAGTCAGAACATTGAGGCATGTCTTGACTACACCTTCCCAGTCATTCATGCAATATTCACAATAATATACACCCATGCATCGACACATTCACATCGTCTATGTGACCACCTTGCCTCAAAATCATGCTTGGGCCACAATAGAAAGAACTTCCAGGTAAAAGACACGAACCCAACGAAATTCGGTGCTTGTTTAGAGCATGTTTGATACATAGCTCTCACGATATGATCTTGACACTCCCCGAGACGAGATTCACCGTACCGACTGAATACTCTTATCCCACGAAGTAGATGCACCAGCGGAAGAGATGCTTTCATGCAGCTTGGACTCTGTCGATTTGCAAGTATCCTCCTTCACAGGTACTCAGTAGTCCCAGATTGGTAGTCCAGTCTTCCATTACGTCTTGCGGAAGCGTGAAACGAGCGTTTTGATGCCTCAAGAGCTGGGTGAAGATCCCATTAACCTCTGGATATTCCGACGTGCTCTGAAATTTCCATGGATTCACTTGTAATCGGCTGCTCCAGTCGAATGTACCGATGTGCTCGCCAATACGAACTTCTTCGCTACTGCTCTGTAGATGTGAATGAGTCTCCATATACAGCTTGCTTGTGGATTGAAACATGCCGTGTGTTGACATTGACGGGTTGATTGGCGTTGGATTTGCTATTCCATCTCCACGCATGAAGCATGTAAAGTCTAATTTGACCCACGAGTCAGACAGCTTCCAGTGGGGCCTATCGAATTTGGATACTTGGATGTGAGCCTCTTAAGATGGATCAGATCTAATTGATCATCAGTGGGTTTGTCCAAAGCAATCCTTACCATTTGTGCCTGTCTAGAAGCTGTTTCGAACCTGAAATAGGATTGGTTCTTAAGCACGAATAGTTCACGGTCAATCGCAATCATTGTGGTGGCATTATAGCATCAGCATCGTCCTGGTACGCCGCATAGTCCTCTTATCAATCAGTCAATCCGGCAATTTCAGGTTCTTCGGGTGTGTATGGTGTCGACATCTCGCTTCTGATGCTGTCGTTTTGATTAAACTCATGAGCTGGTTAGTTCTGGCACTCATTGCAACAGTCAAACGTTCTAATCTACGTAACAGATCAATGTTCACGACCACTCCCTCTACATCAGTCTAGCCGTATTGGTATCTTCGCGGGTGCATCCAGCCTAGGGAGGCCATTGTGCTCTTGAGTATTCTAGATAGGCATCGAAAAACCAGTGGCTTGGACCGCAGAAGATCACTGTGAGTCGAAGGGAGCTCGGCAGTTTCCGCCAGGTCAACACACTCCGAAATTTGTTCTAAAAATTTGAGCAAGAATCCTCACCGCCTGTTCCACGTCCTTGTTCGTTTTACGATACCACAACGGCAAGCCCTCAAGACAGGAAGAATCCAGTCGGTGAGAAACGGATCAAGAACACCATGGATGATGCCTCGTCGACTGAAAAGCCTCGCAAGCAATCGCGGGTGCTGCAGCTTCGTGAAGGGACCAACTTTTCGGTGGACGGGAGCAATACCTCTAATCCATGAACGCCACATCTGACAAATTCCAGGCTGTTCAAAGGGGCCTTCGCCGTATGCTGCATTTCAGATATACGACAGTAGCATCAGGGGCAGCACGCACTCCCTCGTCGCAAGTATTATCTTCAAGGATCAGATCAGTGTTTGACTGACAATCATCTCCCAGGAGGAAGCCCTTCGTCAGAAATTTTTATCCTACGAACAGCTGGGGCTGGTCCGCTCCCGCATGTCGAAGTGGCGGCGCGTCGCCTTGACGCAACCATACGTCGTCTGCCCGAGGCAAAGGCCGGGGGATAGTTGGAGGACTTTGTGAAGAACCGGGGGGGTAGGCGTATCGGTCCCTGTCCGAGGGAAATGGCAGAGGCGGTTGCCGTCTGGATGAGTCTACGTGTACTTTTCATTTTGGCTTGGCTAATGTCGTGTTTTTGCGGAGGTGGAAGTGGGAGAGATTTCGAGACGCGGTGGACTTTCATAAGGCGTCTGAGAAGGCCTTCGATGAGCTAACCGACGACCAGAGGTAGGTGGCTTGTGGAAGTGATGTGACGATTCGTGGTGCTGATGAGATTTTTAGAGCACGTATACTGCAAGACGATCTTGAGCGATGCCAGTGGAGTAAGACGGGTGAGCCTTTTGGGCCATATTTGAGTGAGTAGTTGGCTACATGGCTATGCGTGGTCGTGATACAGCAGTTGTGGTGTCTAGTGGTTCAAAAATGTGCTCATGACTGTGGAAAGCTTCAACAGACGTCAATTAGAGAAACATTAGTAGAAGCAGACAAAAGTGCTTGCTTTCAAGATGGATACTTTTGCGGGCTTTGCTTTGTACATCTTGGCTTGTGCCATCCTACATACATAACAAAACAGTGATGCAAATTTACAAGATGACGCTAAGCATTAGCGCAAACTTCATTTTTTATAGGACGCCACTGAGCTCCATTGCAATCTAAAGTTTAATTCCCAAGGAAACATTTTATGATGACGAATAAGTCCGCATTAGGACAACATACAATCTCAAGTGTGCAGAAATCCCTGAATGTAAGGTGACAACGTCACGGGCACTGCACTCCCAGTAGAAGAGGCCTGACAGCTAAGGCACATCAATCTCGTCAAAATCAGCCACCAGCGTCATCCCAATCCCCCAATCATCCGGAACGCTTGATGTTTTATCATCCTCAGCCTCGGAGAGAACTTCCGTGGTGTGGTATTCCTCCTCGTCGAATCAAACCTCTGCAAGAGCCTCGGCACCCTCCACAAGCTTCGAATTGCTGTAGATGCCCATCTACAGTAATTCAAAAAAAAGTTCGTGCCCAGCCCACGCGTGGCTGCGCGTAATCATCCCAAACTCCTTTGACAGCCATGCACACGACGCCCCACAAGCTACCTACCCTGGACAAGGAGGAAATCCGGCAAACTCATTGACATATTTAACAATCGAAGTAACCAATGTCCTGGCGGTATATCTATCCACGAACGCCCTGGCGAATATATGAACCCAAAGCGTCCACAACCTTGACTCCAAGCCTGGACGCCACCTTAACGGAGGTACCTTCGATAGTCACACGATCGTCTGTTATGTGTAACTCCTTGCGAGACTAAGTAGCGGTCAGTGATCCAACTCCTCAGATTCGAAAGATCGGAAACAACAGACTTCAGCTTCGTCGAAGTCACGACGTACATGTCCAGGTCCGTAGGGATTTCCAAAGAGTGGGTGATCACTCCCACATGTTCCGGATGATCGATTACGACCATCCTGTAAAACATCATCGCCCCGCAATTCTCGAGCAACTCTAAAGAGAACCAAGGCTTACGTCTACCAGCGATGCTGAAGGTATGCGAATTCAGCCGCGCCTTCCACGCGACAGTAGGATAACAATCTACCCCACTCGATCCCTTAGGGAAGTCGAACCCCACATAGTGAAAGTCCCTTGAGGCATGGATGCCGGTGCCGGACAACTCACCAGCCGAATTCAGCAACATCTCTGGATGATAAGGAAGAAACCCTTAACAGACTTGAGATTCAGCAGCAACCATAGTGGTAGCCACCTGATAAGGTGAGTAGGCATTCAACCAACTGCCGATGCATATCGCATTATATCCGGGTGAACAACGCCACTCGGTGAACAATTGACATTCCATTCTCCTTGCACGTATCGATTGTAAACGGATTTGTGAAGCCCGGTACGGGTCACTTTGGAAACGTCGACGAAATCACGATAGAACCTGAATGCGTCCAAACTCTGATGTCTCTCAAGTATAGCACCGAGTCAAGCGGGGTCTAGGATCAGATGGGCTTTGCCAAGGCCCGATTCCAAAGCTGGGATGATGGCTGGCGACAACACCACCGCAAAAAAAGCCACTTTAAACGCCGACAGCATCAACCACTCGACTACCAACCTACGCATTTCAACGTAATACGCATATACTGGCTGGACACGAGACCAGCGTAAATTCTGGAAACATCTCGGTTAACAGGGATATGTCTTCACTAGCAAGGGAAACCGTAACTATCGAAACGGGTTTACTCACCTGAAACTACCCCTTGGCGGCTGACAACTGGTACACCCTTTTTCTATGCTGTCAGCCACGTTAGTGAACATTGGATGCGTGGTTGACCGTGAGACATTGTTCTCCAGAGCCCATACGTATAACTCGTGTACATCTGTACACGAGTTATCGGCAATTGCGAGGCTAAGAGAGTAAGAGATGCACCCGATGGTGTAAATATGGGCGTATTTCAGCCCCAGGATGCGGAGGCCAGACTCCTGGTTGGAGGATTGTCGCAGAAAACGGCGATGATGCGACTGGGTCCCACGACTTGGACAATCTTGCCAAGCTCACTCGCGATGAACCCACCAGAGTGCTTCTCAATTCCAGTGGGATCTGATCCCCAGAGAACTCTTGCCATGCGTAACGAGGAACCGATATTTGTCTTTTGGTACCAGCCATACTCATCCAAGCCCTGAAAGATGCACTGCATCTTGGCCATGAGGAAAATAAGGCGGAAGGAATTCACAGATGCGATCCTGGCCCCACCGTCCACCACCAGCTCCTCCGCACAGACACCCAAGCACTGCCATGACAGCCACCGTTCATCGGTGTCCGGTCCGTTGTTCGCCCCGAAGCATCACAGCGCTCTTGGTTTCATTGTTTGACACACAGAGGACACATAGATGAGGATGCTATTGTTTCTGCCGCGCTGCCCAGACCTTATAGCAGAAGTCGCCGGACGCCTCCACTCCACCGGGAATACCACCCCAAGTAACATCGACCCCGATTGCGCTGTTGCACTTGCCATCGTCAACCGCCCGGCCTATAGTCGCTAATCGTTTATGCAACTGCATCATGAGATCCAACGAGTGTTCGTGAGGTTTTTTCAACCCCGTAACAAAATTGGTGGGCGGTTCGTGTCCACTCTGAGGGATAGACCGTTCCACGTCCTTTTCGTGTAAGCCAGTATTTGGGCTACTGAAACAGAAGCCAAAAAGACACCCGCCCTGGGCAAGTGATAGAATATCATAGCCGACGGGGCATGGCTTGCCACGAACTTTCACCGTGTGCGTAGAGCACCCAGTAAACCTCACCATGCATTTGTCAATGGAAATCCCAGTGGCTAGAATGTTGGTGTTTTGGGACCACGGAGTGTGCCGCTCTCAAAGAGATGAAATCTGACGATAGCCCGGAATAGAAAGCAAATCCTGAAACCACTAAAATCCGTCCGAGGTGGTGTGGCCCTTGGCACAGGATCTGGACCTGGATCTTTCCCTAATAATTATGCCCGTATGATGTTGGGTGAGTCAAAGAGGTCTTATCCGTTGCAAGGCTAAGTGAGACCTAGAGCTTAGCATTCCGGGTGATCCGGCGTTCAGAATGGATGCCCCTTGAGATTGCAGTGGTATATGATGAGGTGGGGGTGATGGCTGTGGTATTGTGTGACTCTGCTGGAATATCTTGCTAGAAAGTTGAGGGGTGTTGTCACCTCCTGGCCGGTACCGGCCCGATCCACTTGGAACGTCACTGGGTATTCAGCTTGTAAGGAATCGCAATCTCTCAATAACCGTATTTGATGTAGTTAAGGGGGACGAACTGATAGTGTGAGTACACTAAGACATGATTAATATAATAGTTATATGTGCTGCATACATGAAAGGACGTTGTACATGGTCATCACGTGACACATCCTTCAACTGATGTCGATTATGCCCGGCTCATGTTATAGCCATGAGATATGAGGCGGTGGCTAGTGTCGATCCTTGCCGGTACCTTGACATGTCGATCCCATGGTCGACATTGGTGTCGCTGATAGATTATTTATTTCTTGTACATAGTTCCGCCCGCCGGTTCAGGCGGGAAGTCGCGTTATCCTTCTTTCATCACTGTTTCCTCTGTCCACACCAGTGATATTAGATTGGTGAGTACCAGCCCTTGGTCTATCTACATAATTCTGGGAGCGTAGTACGTTGCGGTTTCAAGCGACTTGACACCTTCCAGCCGAGTACTAATTACTAAGCGATAATACACGTAATCATCCGCGTATTACAGTCTAGCGTCTGAAATACTCTATGATCCCACGGCGCTTCGTATTCGGAGAACTCGTGGAGCACAAGAAATTGAAGCAATGAAGACGGCTAGCTGATTTGCCGGTGCTAGTGATTGGCTTGGCTTAAGCTGCAGGTCGTCACCAGACTTTTGAATCAACAGAAGAAAACACGGCTCAACGCAATGGTTCGGTTATTTTCCTTGCCGTTGCGGGGTTCGGTTCAGGTTGCTTGTGTGGGGAACCCCGTTGACTGTTGCCGTCCGCCACACCTAGCCACAGCTTTGATAACTATACGTCAGGTGCACATGCAAATGTTCATGTAACGACCGGGTTTCAAGACTAAGCCATGTCTGTAGACAAGGTCATAGATTGATATGGTATGCAAACACCTTATGTTCAGTGACGCCTTGATCATGATGAGTGAACGATCTGCAAAGTGTCAAAGGTAAGATTTCCCATGTGGCTGGAGCCACAGCCTTCTGGGCCTGGATCCTCCAAACTTATAACGGAAGAGTCCCGGAGAACAGTCGAGGAAAACGATGAGTCCTGTTGATCCATCTCCATCTACACTTTCAGCAAGCTCACGGTAAAGTTGATAAAGAAGAACTCATCAGGAATTTTTGAATTAACTTGTGCAAAGACACAGATATCCGCCAGAATGTGATAGTCCGGTTAGTCTAATATGCGATCAGCCAAATGCCTGTCCATACACAACTTGGCCATTTCCAGATCATGAGAAAAGGGACCTAGCAGCACCTATTCCCTGTCCTATGCAGTCTGGAAGCGGGACCCAGGAGCCTATTAGAGAGGAAACATCTTTGAACATTCAATACCAGAGAAGAAGGATATGTGGGCGATCAAAATTGCGGTTCACATTGATATTACTTGTCTTGGCCTTCGCGATAATAGCACTAACCGTTGGACTTGGGGTGGGCTTAGGACTGAAGAGGAAAAGGTATCATCTTTTCAGTGTTATCGCATAGCAACTACTGACTAACTAAGCTCGCCAGATTCTTTATCCAGTGACTCGACATCTAATTCAACTGGAGCAACGTCAGAGCTACATACGGGACCATTTGGGTGCATGGCAAAGGCAAATTCCACCGAGAGCGCAATACAAGACTCAGGAGTGGCGCTGATCACCCGCTCCCGCGTTGGCTTTTACCCAGATTATCCTGCGAGGCTATTCTACCAAGATCCCACTGGCCAGCTTCGCCAAAGGAAACTCGTAGGTGAGAGATCGTGGAGCGAGGAAAAGCTGCCGGTCGAAATTTTTGCCAAGAAGGGCACGACGCTGGCTGCAGCGGCAGACTATGTCGGAATTCATCTCTTCTGTGAGTCGAGTACAAGGCCCCAGCCAAGCTCTCGGCTAACACTGTAGCAAGACTTGGATCAAGACTCTCACATGAAGGAACTGGTTTTTAGCAATAAAAGTGTAGTTCACCATGGTCCTCTCGACGCTATGGACCCTCCCGTTGGGCTAGCAGCCAATCGAGCGACCAAAGCTTGCGGCTTTGGCTACTGGACCAGACAAAATGGCGAACCGGTAGTGCGGCCTGGTTACTTTCTCTACTTCGCATCCAACAAAACTACTTTGCAAGGATGGCTCAACATGAACGGCACCTGGCATTATCGCAGCTCAATCCCAAACGTCAACACGACCGCTGGACTATATTGTTTCATCCGACCCGACAATCCAGCAATGCAATTTCTATTTGCCAGCACCAGCGGCAATCTCGAGGTTTGGACTGACAACTATAACAACACATTGCCCAAAAAGGACTGTCAGGTCCCTGTTCCCACGTCTTTCATCAACCACGAAACGTATATCGGCGCCAGCGAGCAGTTCTTCTATTCCCAGGACGACAAGAATAGAATTCTGTATCGCAACGTCTCCCTTAAAACAGTTAACAGGTGCAACGAAACAGTCTCCTTTGACGAAGATCCTTTACCCGTGAGTAATACACCGGCGCTGCCAGGAACAACGTTAAGCCAGGCCTTTTCGACCGAGCTCGACGATAAAGAATGGCAGGTTGCCGCTTTTCAGACTCAACGGCAGGGCGTGACTGTTTACTCTTTCGAAAAGGGCGTTTTCACCGGTGGTGCGGATATTATCAGGTGTTGAGCATGACTGACCTGCATGGGGTCATCTTCAACAGGAGAAAGGTTCAAATGAACCTTCACGATACAATCCTATTGCTATTACCATTGTTCATACGCCGCTAAAGTTGTAAAGCTCTGCCTCCAAGGGCAAGCACTCCATCTATGCATATTGATAACCGAATTATATTCACTTCCTCTACGCCTTGCAGCCTGACTGTTCTCATACTAATTCGGGAGCTCACCACGCTCAGCTCGGTGACAAAGCGCTGTGGCCGTGACATCACAAAGGATCAGAGTCCAGCCATCGCCGCAGCCTCAGATGTTGATATTCAACTCCTCAGCATTCGTCTGGCCGCTTTTTGTCTCCGGGCCTGGCGTACATGCCACTCTGTCTCTCCCTCATCATCGACTGTCTGGATCATCGAAGTCAGGACTCATCAGCTAAGAACGCATGCTTATTCATGTCTCCGTTTGAGCCAGAAGAGCTGGGGTTGAACTCGATGAGAAACATGCGCAGCCTTCCATTGTCAAAATATACCTGGATTCTGGCCAATTTCTTTGACCCCATCACAAGCCAATAGGCTGACTGGGAGACAGCCACCATGGACTCATTAAGGTGATGGGAAGCTGGCCGGTATCTGTCGGCGGACGCGGCTGGCCTTTCTTGTTGATTCTATCGCCCATATCTTTCGGCTGTCGGGGTTTTGTATACTCGTCCATTGCAGTCGCTGGATCGTTCTCATTTTTTATGGAGGCTTGTAGATCTTAGCGTGGTCCAGAATCGCCTGCATTCTATATACTAGCAATCATGTCTATGAGAACCAGGGTATGCCGGACCAGTCACGGTCTGTGGACGAAGACTTTTTCCCTCGTCCTCTCGCAAAATTAGGTATCCGTTGATTTATTCTTGTTTCGACCAAAATTGTCGCTGATGGCGCACGTTTGAAAGTCATACTCTGCGTGTATGTCATTCCGGTGGAACCAGGACAAGGGCGCTCTCAGTTGGTGTAGTGGCGATGTCCCCTGTCCAGTTGGATTGCATTAGCAAGCTACCAGTGCCTCCTTGAAAGACGTGTGATCGTCTGTATTCGCTTCCGTTTTGGCGTCCGCCGTCTTCCTAGATGCCTTGGGTCCATTACGCTTTTTCTACGGGATTGTCTGATGACATGTTCGGACGCAGATTTGTCAAACCTGAAATGGGATATCCCTGGCTTGTTTCTTTTTACGGCAGAAGTGGTCGCTGATGGAGAGCTTTTTGAATAATAGTGCTCGTCATGTATGCCATCCCGGCGAAACGTTGCGGGTTTGCACAGAATCAAGGCTCGGTGATTTCTGCTCCAACTGGTGCAACGGAAGACGTTCCGTTGGGTTTCCATCGCAAGCAAGCAAGACCTTGCTAAGGAACAGCAGGTCCCATTGGAAAAAAATCTCGAGTCGCGGCAATGCTGCTATCATTCTCGGCAGGAAGTATGCCATACCTTCGGCGGTATATCTCTCGTTTCCTTCCTATTTCAACCAAAGTGATCACCAGTAGTGCACCTTTGAAATATCATCCTGGTAGAGCATTGCGGGTTCGCACAGGAGCAAGGCTCTCTTAGTTGATGCCGCGGAGATGTTTCGTACTCAACTGGGTTTCCCTCGCATGCTAGGAAGGAGAAGCATGTCCTCATCCAAATTCACTTCCTTTTCAACACCTGATGTCTTGTTGACTGCCTTGAAGCTATCATGCGTCTTCCAAAACTTTTATGGAGCTTAATGCACTTCTCAGTCATTGCATCCGCTATAGCCTTCATGCTCTGCTTTTTGAATAGTGCGTGCTGAGCCCTCGCCTCAAAGATCTCATTCGTTGAGGTCTTTGGGCTTTGTATGCCGTAGCAAAGACGAGTTTATAGCCGGGATTATGTTCAGGTGGACCTCGTTTCACCCTATAGGGTCTGTCTGACGCTGCCTAATGGTGTGGCATAGACAGGTTCGTAGCCTATCCCGCGTTAGGGTGGCCCTCATTGACACCTATATGATGATCGTGATTTTTTCATGTGGAGGGTATAAGTAAAGATATCTTTGTAGTGGTGCTCTTTGCGTTTGGAGTGTTGGGCAAAAATGTGATCGCAGCGGAGAGGATTTCTAGTGCACGCAACAATGTATTGTGCGCAAGATAAGCCGACTTCTTGTGCCCGCAGTGGGATTGGCTTTTGACATACAGGAAATTCTTGTCTTGTTTGATATGTCGGGTTATTTTTGCTGCATGTGTGTGCGCTGTGTGTACGCTATGCCTGTGCGTTATGTTTGCAGGATATGTTCACCTTTGTTAGGAGAAGAATGTAGGCAGAGGCATGCAATGCCTCCAACTGGTTGGGAAACGCAACAATTGGTTTTTCTACTTTTTTAATCAGCACACCGAACACAGGTGCGTATCGCCTTACAGAAGCAAGCCCAGGCCTTCAAGTTCCACGGGTCCGTCCACCGAGGTTGCGAAATTCGCAAAAAATTGCCCAGCGCAAAAAGCCGCGGCCCACGCTTCAACGACAAGCACTGAAGCATCCAAACCACCAAATTTGTGTGCAAATCCAAGAAAAAAAGGCCACTCCCTCCAAGCGGTCGCGAAAAGAATAGGGAACGCAAATATATAGCACGTCATAGCGTCTCTGTGTGTACAGACAATTTTTTGCAGAACAATCCAGTAAGCACACCGTCTGAACAATAGCAAAAAAAGAAAACTTACAGCAGCGGGGATTCCCACGTGGTCACCCACCGTAGTACTAATCCGCCGGTTTGCAGCTTAAGTTCAGGAGAGCAGACGGGATCCTCTGTTCTCTGCAACCTATGGCCGTAAGTAATCATAGTCATGGAATAGTAGGATTTTATAATCATGGCACTTTACTATAGCAAACTCGAACTTCGAACGCACCACATATGCGCGAGGATTGCTCAGTTGTGTACCGTTGATGCCCCTGCTAAGTCGCTTCCTTACAGCTTCATATCGTAGCATCATAGGTATCCTTTCGTGAAAAAAACTTCTTCTGTGCTCAAACTAACATGAAAGCAGTTGCTTCAACACAGATCATTTTATCCCAGGAAATTGTCCGAAAGTAGTCGTCCTGATACGCCTTTCAGATTGATACGCTTACCAAAGTCGTAACCGTACTAAAGAAAGCGTAACTTCCCAAAACGGTCGTTTCTGGGCTCCAAAAAAATGTATCAGCGGCGTTCATATCGATGCGCTAAACCCGAAAGCGTTAGACTTTTCATTTTGGGCGGCGTTTATCGTGGCGTTTCCGCGGTCGAAAGGTTCATTGGAATCGCGAGAGAGTTTAGTCGATTGACTGAGCAAACGACAGAACACATCGCCATGGGATGAGTTATGAGTATGCAATGGAAAACTGAAAGGGGAAACGTTGCCGAGAGGTGACGCAGGAACAAATGGAGTCGCGAAAGCATACTCCTGTCTGGAAAGCATAACTAATCTCCACAGACTGTGACTGAACATTGAAAAGTCGAGCCGCTTTCCGTTTTTGGCAAAAGCCAAGCCTAAAAGCGTTAGACTTGCTTTTTTGAGCGACAACAGACTAGTGCTTGCCTTCGAGACTCCTAGCATTTCCGCGGCTGAAAGCTGGTGCGTTGGAATCGCGAGAGGACATATAGTTGATTGACTGAAGAGTAGACCAAACGCATTGCCAGGGGGTGAGATAAGGGTGTGTATTGAGAGGTAAATTTAGCCGAGAGAGCTGACGCAGGATGGGTAGATCCGCTAGTGATAAGGAGATGAGGTGCTGGAAGGTGAAATTGGGGTGGCTATCATGATTCTATATGAGAATTGACAGCCTCTTGATCGTAGTTTCCTCCGAATTAGTGGAACTATAGCCGCAGAACCCCCTGCGGGATAACGAAAGAAATAACCACGACACACCCACCTGCCCAATAATCAGTATATCAAACACCGCCATGCATCCCCTCGCGCAGCGAATCTAATGTGGCGTCCATCTGACCCCACCTCCCAAAAATTTCCAGGATGCGGGGTCTAGCTCGACAACTATGAGCAGCCCTCCATCCAACCCCATCGCCGACTCAATCCTCGCCGACGACCTCTCCCCAGAAGATGAATTCCCCATCACAACCACCCAACTCCCGTCCACCGACCTCCTCTCCGCAACCGAAGCCTCCCCCCTCCTCTTCACAACTGAACCCCCCGTCCCCACCAGAATTCCCTCCTCTGAACCCACAACCACACCCCTCCGTGAAGCATCCCTTCTCACCCGCTTCACTCTCCCTCTTATGGGAACCTTCTTCCTCCAAAACAGCCACACCCTAACCAGCGTCTTCACGGTGGGCCGACTCGGCCGCATCCCCCTCGCAGCCATAAGTCTCGGCTCCATGACGGCGACAATAACCGGCTACGCAGTTTACCAAGGCCTCGCCACCTCCCTCGACACGCTCTGCCCGCAAGCCTACGGCAGTGGCAGAAAACCCCTCGTCGGGTTGCAACTCCAACGCATGGTTCTCTTCCTCTGGGCCATCACAATCCCTATCGCGGGGCTCTGGCTCGCCGGCTCAAAAATCCTCCACCTAATCGTCCCCGAAGGCGACTCCGAGATCGCGGAACTCGCAGGCCTCTACCTCCGCCTCCTCATCCTCGGCGCGCCGGGCTATGCCTCCTTCGAGAGTGGAAAGCGGTACGTCCAAGCTCAAGGCAAGTTCAACTCCACCCTGTATATCCTTCTCCTCTCTGCCCCCCTAAACATAGCTCTCCATTTCCTCTTCGTCTGGCACTTGGGATGGGGCTTCATCGGCTGTCCCCTCGCGACCGTCACGGTCGAAACCCTCATGCCGCTGCTTCTAGCAGGATACATCTACCTCTTCGGCGATCCTGAATGCTGGCCTCCTCTGAGCCCCAAAATTCTAAAAAACTGGGGAGGCATGCTTCGCCTCGCTCTTCCTGGACTCGTGATGGTCCTGGCCGAATTTCTCGCGTTTGAAATCCTGACACTAGCCTCTGCTAGGCTAGGAGGCACGGTCCTAGCCGCGCAGACTGTCCTGCAGAGTCTAAGTGTCCTCGCGTACCAGCTCCCGTTTCCGCTGTCCATCGCCGCGTCGAACCGCGTAGCGAATCTCATTGGCGCGGGGAGGGCAAGGGACGCGAGGGCTAGTTGCGCTGCGGTTCTTGTCCTCGGGTCTGGTGTGGGGGTTTTGAATATGTTGGTTTTGTGGGGTCTGAGGGATTATCTGCCGTGGTTGTTCACCGATGATGGGGATGTGGTGGGGCTTGTGATAAGGACGCTACCGCTTTGTGCGGCGTTTCAGGTGGCGGATTCGTTGGGCGCGCAGGGTAATGGGTTACTTAGAGGGGTAGGGAGGCAGAGAATTGGGGGGTGGGTTGGGCTGGGAGCGTATTATGGGGTTGCGATTCCGGTTTCGGTGGGGACGGCGTTTGGATTGAAGTGGGGGTTGATTGGGCTGTGGACGGGGCCGGCGGTCGCGTTACTAATTGTGGCGGTTGTTGAGCTTGGGTATCTGCTTTTTGGGCTGGATTGGGAGGGGGCGGTGCGGGATGCGGAGAGGAGGAATTTGGCTGGGTAGATTTTTATGGGGGAGGGGGTTTGAATGATTAGTATGAGGATAGATACAGTGAAAACTGTGATAGCATCATGACTTCATTCGAACATCGTAGCTTCGTAATGAATATCTCCGCCTAAATTGTACACGCAGCGGCAGGTGTCCCATTTGCTCGATCCACTCCATTCTCTTTCTCACTCAAATGACACTGACAGTCATACTTTTCCCTAAACTCAAACGGCGCCAGGCCCTCAATCTTTTGAAGAGCATCCTGCGCCACGCGGAGACGGGCATAGCGGCCAGACTTGCCTTTTGAATGAGCAACAATGGTTTCATGAACGAGTACAACAGCAACAACATCCTTCCTCTCAGAAGGGTCCACGGTTGGAAGCTCCTTTGCCATCAGACAATAGTCCTGACACGCATATGTTATCTGCAGGAGGTTGTGAAGATGGGTGCAGGGATGACTGTTTGCAAAGGTGTCGTAGAGAGTCATGTCCTCAAAGTACCATTTCATGTGCTGGTCAAAGAACTGCTGCACGACATTGTAGTCAAAGTCGCTGTCGATGAACATTGCACCTGTGAATGATTCGACAAGATCGGGCAGACACTTTGGTGGGTCGGAAACGGTGGTCCAATAGTCCCGAGCGTCGCCTGCAACGGCTTTGGCTTCGAGAAGCTCTGTTGTGTACTCTTGGATCTGGTGCTGGAGGATGGGCGAGTTGTGGCGGATATGCTTGTGGAAGCCAATGTTGACGCACACGGCACCGAGGAACTTGTTAGAAACCATGGCCATTTTGTGCTCCGTCAGCCATTGCGGGTCCTTGTCTGGATAGCGGTGGAAGAGATAGGTTATGCTAGCCATGTCGAGGAGGGCATCCCCCAAGAACTCGAGACGTTCGTAGTTGGGCAGCTTCTCAAACATGAACGGCTGTGATGGATGAATAAAGGCCGAACGGAGCAGGTGCGGATATTTGAAATGGTAATTGTGTTCCGTTTCCACCTTTTCTGCCAGCGCCCTCTGCGAAGCCGTGACTTCTCCTAGTTGATATTCTGGCTTCACGTATGCATTACTGTATTCTTTCCAGGTCAGCATCACGTGGTCATCGCTGCTCACCAGCTTCGTCACAGCCCGCACTGCATTGTCCCAATAACTGGGATGCCACATTTCATTCAGTCGGTTGTGGCTGACGTATGCCGCGCCGATCAAGGCTTCGCTCACATCTGCAATCGTCTTGATTCCCAGCGAATGAGTTGCTTCGTAATCACCTTCCCCTTTTCCTTTTCCCTTGCCCTTGAGAAGATTCAGACCCTCCGGGTACCACAGACGCCGAGAGAAGGGAACGGTTCGGATATACTCAAAGAGCTTGAGCTCGCAGGCTACTGCGTACAGGTTCTTGTTGCAAAGCATCACCATGCGGCGGACGTGGAATTCAAACTCATTGTCGCCAGGATTCTGAATAAAGGTTGATATTGTCGTGGCCGTTTTCAAGAAGGTGTCCCCTATGAACTCTAACCGCTCGTAGTTGTCGCCCATTCCCTTTTTATACTGCACCTTGCCCCCATGTTCCTCTTTTCTACTATCCGTGTCCTTTGTCAATGCTTCCAGAGCAAGTTTGTAGTCTGCTTTGACGCCAATAAGCTCACACGCTTCTTCGGCTATCAGATATTGCTCCAGTCGGTAGATGACGGCTGGCCAGAGAAACGCTGACGCCGCAACGGTTGGTGGTAGTACAGACACCCTCAGTGGCTGAGGACAAAGCCAGGCCCTCGTACCCTGGGCAGATTCTTTGTGCGTCGGCACCTCCAGCAAATTACGACGTTGAAGGCACTTTTCAGCCTCAAACACAGGCTGGGAGAGATCCCACTCGTCTTTTCTTTTCTCTCGAGTGCTCTTGAACATGTAATTGGAATATTCCAAAATGTTCTTCATCCACTTTGCCCTCACCGCACCCTCTGGCACGGGGTCAAGCGGCTTCTTGTCGTAGCAGATTTGCTTGACATAATACTTGCGGCTGCCGTCCCAGGGATCGACAATGAACCGACCCAGCAACTGCTCGGGAGGCAACTCCGCAGTCCAGTTGAAATCGGTGCGGGTGGAAGCTAGGCGAAGAAGGTCCCAGTCGAAAAGAGTCTCGGGGTCATCACAAGGCTTACCGGCCGCTACTTCTACAGCAATGTCATTCAGAGGAGCCAGCCAATAAGACAGTTGGGCCGCGTCCTCCTCGTATTCTTTGGAAAATACATCGAGGAGCACGCGAAAAGTAAACTTTGTAAACATCTCAAGCATCGCCGGCGACACTTGCAAAGCCTTGCCGACAGACCGCGTATGCACAGCGGTTGGAGTCCCATTGCCGAGATAAATGTCAAATCTAGGAAATGTCTCCGCTAGCGGTGTTCTGGTCAGCATTGCCAGAGTCTGATGAGGACGTTCCAGCCCCTCTGGGAAATCAACAATCACGATATACAGCGCACTTGGCAGCGTTCCCCTCGTCTCGTTCCATATCTTTGGCTTAGTCCGCATGGCATAGCTGTCCATTTTGGTCGAGGTAACAGCCAAGAGAGCGTTACGCATCGCCGGCAGTTGCTTTTCATACACTGGCAACAGGTATTCATCAAGGTAGCCGCGTTTTCTGATCTGGAAACAAGCCGCAAAGGCTGCCGCACGCTTCGCCAGCGCCTTTGTTGGTCGCACATCCCCAACGACGGACCGCAATGGAGCATTCTCGCCGGGAAGCAGAACTTCGGCAACGAACTTGTTTCCTCGCTGGCTCACAATATACGTGGGTGCCATCATCTCATTCGAGTCTGTTGGGATAGCAGAAACGAGATTGGCCAGAATACCCAGCGCGTTGCCGTAGGTCAGCTTGGCTTTGGTCGACGGTTCTACATAGAATTTGGCATACTTCTTCTCAGAAGCGGCGAGTTCCTGCATAAGGTCTTCGTTGCCCTCCAGCTTCCTGTCTTCGGGCAAAAGCTGGCAAAACTGCCTCATGGTAGCCTCCTGATATCGCACTTCGGACAACAGACTCTCATGAAGATGGTTTCCCATCTCTATCATGTGGATGAATTTTGAATTCCCTTTTCGTGCCCGCCCCCGTGACTGCACATACTGGATCATCGTCTTGTACATGTCAAACCGGACCACAATGTTGCAGTCGGGCACATCCAGTCCTTCTTCCGCAACGGTGGTGGCAAAGAGACAGTTGATCTCGCCTTTGCGGAACTTCATCATGGTAACGACCTGGGAACGGAAAGTAAAATTGTCCTCATCAATACCATTGGCATTGGCGCCAATCAGAAACCCCGGGTGGAGGTGTGGCGTTCCAATCTGTTCAAAGGCGTAGGCCAATAGTCTCGCCGTTTGCCTGGCCTCGACAAAGATGATGCAACGGTGAGACGACGGCCTTTCAAATTCGCCTTGCAAAAAATTCTGCAAGGCCTTGACCTTTGTGGTGATGTTTTCCTCATTTATTTCAATAGTTTCTGGTCGTTCGGCTGCTACAAAGGCGATAACTTGTCGCATTTCTTCTACACCCTTGTCAAGCAGCTTCACGCCTTCGCCGTTGGATGTGCCGTCGGAGATGCCGTGAAACTTCCGCTCCATGTCGGCTTCATACCGCTTCTGCCTTTCATCTGAGAGCGCATCGACAAGATAGGCGTCCGCCATGCCGAAGCCGAGGTGGCGGCTGATCTCTATTGCTTGGCTGAATTGCTTATCAAAGGCCTTGACTTCAGGAAATTTGTTTCGCACAGCTTTCAGCAAGGCAGTTGGGCTGCCCCGAGCCTGCAGGGCCGCATATCTGAGGATTCGCTCCTCTGGTCGTTTGATGGCTTCGGTAAAGCTGGCATCGTTTGTTGTTGCAATCTTGCTGTGCAGGATGGCCTCAAGCTCAGAGGCAGCCTGTGTGACATCTGTCTTGGCGTCAATGGGGCTTGCAGTCATGCCAAAAATCCTTGGTCTGTTCTCAGGCTCCTCAACCATGTAGTAATCTTTGATTATCCTAGCAAAAACATGATTTTTCTTGGCATGGTGGGCTTCGTCAAAGACTAGCAAATTGATCTGGTTTATTCCGATAAAGCCATGAGAAAGACAAGAGTGCACGATGTCAGCCGTGAGAACCACTACCTTGTGATCTTTAAACAACGCCGTCCATTTCGAGCGGTGCCAGAGATCGATGCCGTCGCCACCGCACACTTTGGCGATTTCGTAATCTGCATTCTGTTCCAGTACTGCATACTGCTGGTAGACAAGAGTCACGCTGTCCACAACAAACAAGCTGACTTTGGGCTGCTCTCCTCTAGATCTACGCTCTAGTTCCTGATCGACGGTCCACCTAAGCAGCAAAACAGCAATAAGTGTCTTCCCGGAGCCCGTGTCCAGCACCGCAATGGTGTTTTCTCGTTGGGCTCGTTCAAACAGCTCTATCTGATACTGACGGGGGTTTTTAATGATCAAGGCGCTTTCATGCTTTGCCATGAGAGACGCAATCGACAGAACTTCGTCAGCGGGTTTCCCTTCATCCTTACACTTTGGCTTCGCCTTTAGAGCCTCAATACCCGCTTCACTGGTCAGCCAATTTTCAAAAATAGCCCGCTGTGCCCTTCGACGCTGGACCAAAGTGTTTGCCGGCTGCGGCATAAACTCATCATCGCTCGGGTCATCGTCTGAGAAACTGTCGCTGGAAGTATCAACTCCATCCCGCTTCGACACGCCACTAACATGCGGCTCTTCCTCTTCCTCGCCGTCCCTAATTAAATCCTCTTCTAAACGTGGTGTCATTACCGGAGATTTAAATCAAACTGTGGCTGAAGCCTAACGCGAGAGTGGGGCAGCACAATGACGTCATATTCACCAACCTCCACTGTCACTTCGACCAAACCCCCAAGCAGTGACTCCCAATCATGAGCGAAGAACCCCAAACCCTCAAAGAAGTCTACCACCAAGCCGAAGCCAAACGCGCAGCCGCGGAACAAACCTCCACAACCTCTCCCTCCTACCACTCAACCGTCACCTCCGCCATCGAACTCTATGAACTATGCCTCACCATATCCGACCGCATATCCCTCTTCAGCCCCAATGAATCCCTGGAAGATATCACCACCAGCAATCTCCAATACCTCCCCCTCCACTACCACTGCGCGGAGCTTCTAACCCACCTGTTTGGGGACCAAGCCTCTCGCATATCAACTCTCCAAAAGTCCCAACACCACTATACCCAATTTCTCCGCCTCCTCGACAACTACGACATCATATCCAAAGACCACGTAACTCTATTCGAAATCTTCCAAAACTCCCCAAACAAATTCTCCACGGCCCCCACCAACGATCCTGCCCGCCGCCGCGAGACAAAAATCGCACAATACAAGGCTGAAAAGGAAATAAAACAAAAACTCGAATACCTCCGTCAGCGTCCCTCCCATGACGACTCTGTTGAACGAGAACTCCGCTTAACGGAGATATCATTCTATACGACCCAAGCTTTCGCGAACCTCGAGTCCATTGCACAGGAACTTGCTGTCCTCGCCCTCGCCCCGGCGGCGCCCCCGCCAATCAGCCCTGCTGATCCACGGGAGCAGGGCAACGGCGAGCGATCCAACATCTCGAACTTCTCAGATCGCCTCGACCCCCCTACAGGTCTCAACACCCCCCTCCTTTCTCCAGAGGGTAAACCCCTCCGCCCGTTTACCCTAACACCCAAACGCCAGGAACTGAGAAATGGAGTCTTCAGGCCGGATCACAGCCTCCCCACTATGAGTATTGATGAGTACCTCGAGGAGGAGCGGAAGAGGGGAGGGATTATTGAGGGGGGTGGGGAGGCGAGTCGGAGGAGAGCAGTCATTGATGAGGATGATGTTGAGGTCGCGGATAGGGAGACGATGAAAGCCAGGGAGTGGGATGAGTTTACGGAGAGTAATCCCAGGGGGGCGGGGAATACGATTAATAGGGGGTAGGAATTTTCTTTCCTTGAGTTGAAGATGGGGTGGTTATGGGGAGGTGAGCTGGAGTGTAATTCGGGAGGTTCATAGAGCGATGCAATTCATCACACGCATCTCATCAAGAAACTGTCCCATAGACTACATAACAGATCTCACTCAATGTACAACGCCTCTCCCGAAAAACCCTACCCACCACAAATCCGGGACTTTATACACATCACTCGCATTTTAGATAAGTATCAAACTCACGTGACCTCTTGGCATTTTTAATCGCGCTAGTACTTGCCAGGACTTAGGACCTAAGTCATGCGGAAGGGCCCGGTCCGTCCACGGCCCGAGCCTAGTAGCCCCACTCTGCAGCACATACTCCAGGGGGCACTGACTTTTCTCTTCTCTTCTTTCATGCGTTGTTCTCTGTCTACATAGGGTCTACGCAGTCCTATCGTCCATAGCCCATTGCTTTGAGCTTCTCACCCTTGTCTCTCATCAATCCCCTAGCCCCGACCCTTAGCCTCTTGGGGTGACATCAACAAGTGAAACTCAACCCTCCTAAGAGAAAAATCATCCAATTAATTACAATTCTGCGTACCTTCCATTTCAACGTACTCCCTCTTCAACACATAACCAGTATGCAAAGTGAAACTCACCTCCCGTAAACTATATTACCGCCAGATTACCGCTTACATGTAACCCTCTTATCAAATGTACCTACTCTTAAAGACGTACTTTAGCGGAAAAAATATGAGAAATATAAATAAACCATATTGTGATTATAAATTATGCGTACTCTGTGGCAGAAAGTGTACCAATAGTGGAAAGCATACTTGCAAGTTGGGACAATCACATCTCATCGGGAGTATACTTCCTTCCTCCCTGCACCACATCTCCTAGACAGCGTAAGGGACCCAGATCGCGGTTCATCGGCTCACAGGAGATTCAATGGTCTGCAGCACTTATCACACTTTACTCAAAAAAATATCTCTCTCTCCTCTTCACGTCCCCCAAAGCCATATAGCGCGTCTACAATTAATGCCTATCCTTCTTCCCAAAAAAATGATGTCTTTTCTTATCCTTTTTCTCTGTCATCTTCGTAGGGGCGGTATGCATTCGCTGTGCTGGGGGTCGTTCTGCAGGGGCTGCTGCCGCGGCCCCTGTTGAGCCTCCTCCTACATGGACTGCGACAGCAGGCCCGCCAATGGGCCCAGTAGATCCTCCAACAGGAGCTGCGACAGCAGGCCCTACCCCTGGCCCTGTACTTCCCCCTGCATGCCCCCCCTCTTCCTCCAGCACCTCCCTCGGCACCCTCGGCACCGGCCTATCGACCGGCAAGTCCAGTCTCCTCCTCTCCACCGCCAGATCACTAATCTGTCTCACAAACAAGGCGGGGGATAGCATATGCGACGTCACGAGGAAAACCTCCCTCGCCGTAGCCTTTCCGGTGGTATAACACACCCTCGACTCTGAATACGTCGCACCCCCCGCGATGAATACAATAACCCTCTGGTGCGATTCCGAGGAATTTGAGGGGCGGGTCTTCGCCCACGTGGGTTTTGCGGAGCGGAGGGATGATGCCGCGGGTGTTGATGTTTTGTTTGCGGTGGGATCGTCAACGTCAAGGGGGGGGCGGGTATATGGGAATCTATCCGCGGGGAGGGCGTTTGAGGCGTGAAGTTCAAGGAGGGTTTGGAGGATTGGTTCGTAGCGGGATAGGGCGAAGCCTTCTTCTGGGTTATTAGGGGGTGATTTTCGGCCGAAGAGGGGTTGGCGCGGTGGGCGGGGGTCTTTAAGGCCGCGGGATGTGTGGGCGCCTAGGAGGGTGAGGCTTTTGATTATGGAGAGATTTTGGGGGGAGAGGGATGCGTGGGAGATGAGTTTGTTGAGGTCGGAGGGGAGGATTCCATCGCGGTAGAGGACGTAGAGGATTAGCAGGCGGAGACGGTCGGATGGGAGAATGGATTCTTCGTCGAGGAGACGGACCAAGGTGTCTTCGACGCCTTTGGGTTTTTTGTAGTCTTCGTCGAGGCCGGTAGAGAGGATTTGTTCGAGGCTGCCGAGTTCGGCGAGTTTGTGTTTTTGGAAGAGGTTCATGCTTTCTTGGGCCATGCCGAGGTGGAGACTGTACGCTTCTTTTAGTTCTTGGAATTGGGGGAGGCCGGCCATCATGTCTTTGATGGCGTTGAGGCTGTTGGATCCGCCCTGAGAGTCTTTGGTGAAGTTGGGATTATCTTTGATGAAACGTTGGAAGTCGGACATGAGTTTGTCGATGGTGTCTTTCATGTGGCGGTGCCGGTTTTCGACCCAGATGCGGTCGCGTTCGGCGATGGGGAGGTCTTTGATTTCTTGGTTTGGAGCGCCTTCGTTGATGATGGTGCAGTAGGTGATGGTGTCTCCTTCTGCGATGGGGAGGAGGTCGTGTGCCATGGCTTGGTAGGTGAATTCGTGGAGAAAAGGAGCGAATAAATCCATTGTGCGATCCGTTATGTAGAGAACCCCCCGTGGACGGGAAACCTGCGGGGGAAAGTCGGTGTGATATTTGGCATAGAGGTCCAGCTCTGCCTGCACAACTTTTGCGAGGTGGTGGCATAGTGAACTCGCCTTGTAGTTGGCATTGGGCGGTTGATAGTAGCGAATCGTGGGATATTCGCCCAGTGAGACGCAGACTCCAACAATCTAGACCAGTTAATCGAAAGGAACGAGTTACTGAGACTACCCCACCTTTTGGGCAACATCCTCCATGTGCTGTCTGACCAGATTTTCGCAGACGGGATGGAAGAACATTGGGAAACTCCACGGGTCTCTGAAGGTGGCCAGATGCGACTCTCGTGGAAAGAACTCTACATTGAGAACTCGGAAAAGGGATATTTGTCCACGGGCAATGGGCGACTGGTCGATTCGTTCTTTCAACGCTGGATGCAGCAAAGACGTCCAGACCAAATGCGCACTGCGATATCGCCGCCGCTGGAAATCAATCATGAGACAGTCTACAATGAGTGGCTGAGGAGTGAGGAAGTAAATGGCATCGGTGTCGCCACTCTGTGGACGGCGTTCGGTGATGAGCTCAATATCTGCTTGTTAGTCTGCATACAACTGCTAGGGAGCTTACGCACTGGTGATGTTCTCGTTAAGAATCGCATCTTGATCAAGCACATTGTCGATCAGCCGTTTGGAATCCGTGTCTAGCACCAAGACTTTCCACTTGAACAGTCAGTTTCTACAACCTGAGCCTTTCCATTACACACTTCGTCACCCCTGGTCAAGTTCTTCAACACGCCCAGCAGGACTGCCCCGGTCAGATATGTAGTATAGCAATTTTCAATATTCTTACTATCGCGCTGCGCTTCGATGAGAGAGACCATGTTTGCGACTACAGAATCCGGCCAGTCGCTGCCATCAGACCCCGCTGGTGGCCTTGCGATTGTGATGCAGATGACGGCGGACTAGACCGAAAGAGGCTAAGACAAGGACCGGGCCGAACCTTTTCGCAACTTCCTTCTTCCCGCTTGCAGATTCTGACAGAGGCAATGCTCCGGCAGCGACCATGCGTTTACTGCTCCTACCGTGCTAATATCAGGCAGCTGCAGACACGGAGATGTCGATCTACGAAATCTTCCCCCAAGATCACCTTTCACAAGGTCGGTGACAAATACGAATCCCCCAGCCCAGCCAGACGAGCCAGAGATGCAGTGGCTGCAATGAAGAAGAACGGCAAAGGTGGATTTGCCATGGCCTGGAGGAGGGAAAAGCAGAGTTTCGAAGAGGCCCTAGATGACCGGCTGCACACTCTGAAAAACGAGTTCAAAAAGGCCCCCATAATAGAAGTCGTACAGAAAGAACGAGGAGCAAAAGACGACATTTTCCCATCGATATGGTCGGAATTCGAAAAAACGACACAAAAATCTCTTAACCATACATTGTCGGAAGCCTGGAAGGAGCAAGGGCTGAGAGGCCTGGAGAACAAAATCCGCTACGCCTTTTACGACCACATTACCAGTTCGCGATTCAATGCGACCGAGATGAAGAATCAAAAGTTTGTGGCCGATCTTCGTCATCCGGCGGAGTGGTTCCCCAAGGCCAGGATGAAGCAGCGAAAGATATACCTGCACGTTGGACCGACCAACTCGGGCAAGACGTACCAGGCTTTGAAGCGAATGGAAACTGCCAAAAAAGCCATTTACGCCGGACCTCTGCGGTTGCTTGCCCATGAAGTGTACTCTCGGATGAATGCCAAGGGCAGGGCGTGCAGTTTGATCACCGGAGAGGAACGCAGGGTGGCGGCTGAAGACCAAAAAGAGCACGACGGCGCGGATCTCTGTGCGTGCACTGTGGAAATGATGTCCCTCTCGAAAGAAGTGGACGTTGCTGTGATCGATGAGATCCAAATGATAGGTAACGCGGAGCGGGGATGGGCGTGGACACAGGCTCTGCTGGGAGTGAGAGCCGATGAGGTGCATCTTTGCGGCGAAAAGCGAACAGTCCCGCTGATCAAAGAGATTTGTGCCAGCGTCGGGGATGTACTCGAAGTCCACGAATACGAGCGTTTATCGCCGTTTAGGATGGACGACAAGAGCTTGGACGGCAATCTCAAGTTGCTGAGAAAGGGCGACTGTGTTGTTTCCTTTTCGGTCATGGGGATTCACGCATTGAGAAAGCAGATTGAGACGCAGACGGGGAAGAAGGTAGCTATTGTGTATGGCAGTCTTCCGCCAGAGACGCGGGCACAGCAGGCTCGACTGTTCAACGATCCTGATAACGACTACGACTTTTTGGTAGCCTCGGATGCCGTCGGCATGGGTCTCAATCTGGCTATCAAACGTATCGTGTTTGAGACTTGCTCCAAATTCGACGGCTACAGACTCCGCACTGTACCTGTGCCTGATATCAAGCAGATTGCAGGCCGTGCGGGTCGTTATCGTACAGCAACGCAGGGCCAAGGAGGCGGTGAGAACGTGGGTTTGGTGACCACTTTGGAGAAATTCGATTATCCCCTCGTTGCAGCTGCGATGCAAGCCGAGCCAAGTCCGATCAAAACAGCTGGCTTATTCCCTCCATGCGGCGTCTTGGAACGCTTCTCCAGCTACTTTCCAGTTGGGACGCCATTCAGCTACATACTGATGCGTCTTCACGAACTGTCAGAGATGCATCCCCGTTTCCATCTCTGTGGGCTGCGAGATCAGACATATGTTGCCGACTTGATCGAACCCATCAAGGGACTGACGATAGCCGACCGCAACATCATCTGTGCGACTCCCACGGGGAGGAACGCGAGCATGTGGAGCAAGTTGATGCCGGCGTATGCTCGCTGCATTGCCGAGCAGAGAGGAGGCCACCTAGCAGACATCAAGGAGCTCCCTCTCGAAGACTTAGAACGACCAGCACCCACTTCACGAGCGCAGTTAGCCAACCTGGAGAAACTCCACCAAGGCATCGTCGCCTACCTCTGGCTCTCATACAGATTTGCCGGCATCTTCCCAACCCGCAGCCTGGCCTTCTACGTCAAAGGCATCGTAGAAACCAAGATCGAAGAAGAACTAGACAAGCTCTGCTTCACCGACAGCCACCGGCGCAAAGTCGTCGAAGCCCGACAGAGGCGACTAATCCGAGAAATGCTCCACCCAGCACCCGCTGAAGAAAAGACACTACCACCCTTAAACCACCAACCCCCAACCGAAACACAACTCCCCTCCATCCAATAACATCTATCTCTACCGTATTGCCCTAATACATTACTCCCACTCCGTACCCCTCAACCTCTGAAGCAAATACTCCACCTCCACCTCCTTCGTCAACGAAATAACATGATCCCTATACACCGCCACCACAGCATCCACATCAATCTTCCTCGGGCCGGCAGCATCAAGCGTAGGATCCTTCCCATACAAATCCGCCTTCATCTTAAACCTCTCCAGCACCTTTTCCTCAACCCCCCTATCCGTAATCGCCTCATTGAGCCCCTCCCTATCCCTAGCCCTAATCAACTCCACAAACCTCCCCATCTCAGCCCGAAACTTCGACTCAGCCACAAACTTTCCAAAATGAATCCTCCTCGAAAGCGCCTGAAGGCACTGCACATCCGCCGTCGCCGCGGAACCGTAGTTCTCTTGCGCTTCCCTCCTCTCCTGGGGTGACCGCTTACAAATAGAAGGTAGGATGGTATTTACATACCTCTCCTTTAGCTCTTTATTCAAATTAACGTCGTTATCCCAGAGGATTTTGGGGTATTGGAGGGGTGGAAGGATGAGAGGTTCCATCGCGTCCTCGAAAAAGGGATGTTCGTCAGGGGACTGGAAACGGCGGATTTTTGATTGGAGTTTCTCCTGTTCGCGGAGAACCCAGTCTGAGAAGGAGAGGGTTGAGTTTGGGAGGGGGGTTGCGCCGGGAGTGTAGATTGTTGGGTTAAGGAGGAATTGGGCGCGTTCGATTAGGAAGAATAGCACTGTGTCTTCGAGACGGATGAGTTGGTAGCGGATGTGGGGGAGGGAGAGGGATTTGGTGGGGTTGGAGAGGTCGATTGCTAGGTCCATTTGATTTGCTGTAGGGAGGAGGTGTGATGATAGGGTGGTAGGTAGGTATTCTTGGGAAGTTGGACCGGGGGGGTGGAGGGATGGATGCGAGTGCAGCGCCTCTGATTGGACGAGGCTAAAGGGAGTACCCGTGCACGCTAAAATTTCTCGAAAGAATCCCGCCGCGACTTCATATCAACAGGATAATGTTGGCGGGACGGAGACGACAGCTGCGACTAGCAGCGTCGTTGGCCCAGCCTTGGCTCGCCCTGGCGCAACTCCGACACATTCGGAGTTTACCCACCATTCGGCGCCATCTTGCGACGACGACCGACCAGCCCGTGCACGGAGGTAGCGCGGATGAATATGTCCCCTGGGGTGCGGCTATTGTGTCGAAGGATTCTCTCCTTCGAAGGCCTGACGAAAGTCCGGTGGTCCTGCCGACGCTGCTGCACTCGCCGGACGCGAACTCGACAAAGGTCCAGCATGGCGTGCTTGGCTCGACGAGTGACCTCCTGCAGCACCTGTACACGAGTCTGAATATAGGGCGCTTGGCAAGGGCAGAGGCGATTATCAGACGACTGGCGGAGAACGTTCCTGTACAGTCACCGCACTTGCGGCATGCGCATACGGTTTATTTGGATGAGAGGCTTGGTTGTAGCTTGGAGGCGGCTGATGTGCAGAGGAAGGGGGAGATTTTGAGGGAGATGAAGAGCTGGTTTGAGATGGAGGTGTGTCAGAAGGGCGTTCAGCCGGATGCGAGGATGCTGGTTGTGATGACCCGCGCGACTATCGATGCCTTGGAGGGGGAGAGTAGGGACGGGGAGATTAGGCGGTATGTTGAGTGGGCACATTCTTTGGGGGAAGATGTCGGGGAGGAGGTCCTTTATTCGGAGGAATATGACGATGATGAGCTGCTTGTTGTCGGCCAGGCCATGGATATGTTCCCTGCAGAGGAAGAAGCAGGAGAGGCAATTGAAGCAGCTCCGGAGGTTGTCGAGAAAGCTCCTTCGGTGGACATGCTGCCAGAACTGATATCTACCGAACAAAAGGGCTCGGGTCTCCAAGGCATCAAGTACACGATGCAGCCACTGACGGATGTCCCACCACTGCCGCCCGATGCTTCTGAGGAGGCCAAGCACCAGCGTGCCCTCATGCTCCAGAAGCAGCTCGAGGAACGTTCGCTCGAAATGGCAATAGACAGATGGCGGAGAGCGGACGAAGAACTGCGCGAAATGGGAATTTCCTCTGCTCTGGAGAGCAAACCGGTAGCGGCGTTGATGTGGCAGTGGCACCAAACCCTCGTTCCCATTCTGAAGAAAGAAGTGGCTGAAGTCACCAAGCTGCTGAATAAACCAGACCAGAAAACCGACGACGACCGCTACCATTACGGTCCCTATCTCGAACTATTCACCCCCGACACCCTCGCAGCACACACCATCATGAACGTCACAGCCATGATTGTGAACGGCAAGACCAGAGACATGAACCACTACGATTTGGAAGTCAAGCTGATCCAGCTCACCACGGGCCTCGTGAAGCATCTGGAAGAAGAATGCCAAATGCTGACTGCGGTGCGAAAAGCCAACCGCCGGCAGAAGAAGAAGCAGCCAAAGGGAGCCAAAGCTGGGCGGTTAAAGTTGGCCAAGAGGCGAACAGACAGAGCAGAGCCCGATCTCATCAACTGGCCCATCGAGGCCAAGGTCAAACTCGGTGCTCTGCTGATTGGGAAATTGATTGAAGCTGCTCAGTTACCCGTCACTCGCGAACACCCGCGAACCAAAGAGAATGTAACCCAGATGCAGCCTGCTTTCCTGCACAGAGTGAAGTACGTCTCGGGCAGAAAGGTTGGTGTCGTAGCTCCGAACCCAGCTCTGGTGGACAAGTTGTTGTCCGAGCCGACAGGCAGTCTACTAGCTAAGCGGATGCCGATGCTTGTCAAGCCAAAGCCCTGGACAGGGTGGACGAGTGGCGGCTATCTCTTCCATCCAAGCACAATCATGCGGCTGACTCCACCAGACGAGGGAAACCGAGATTACTTCCGCGCGGCTGCCCAACGCGGCGACTTGCAGCAGGTGTATAATGGACTCAACGCGTTGAGCGAAGTCCCGTGGCGTGTTCACCCGGGGGTGCTGAAGACTCAGATCGAGGCTTGGAATACAGGAGAGGAAATTGCGAATTTTCCGGCTCTGAACCCGCACTTTGAAATCCCTCCTGAGCCTTCGGATGACCCCAGCACGGGGTCCAGGAGGAGATGGCTGGCTGCGTTGAAAGAGATTAAAGATCGACGGACGGGTTTGCACTCTAAGCGGTGTTTCCAAAACTACCAGCTCGAAGTTGCGCGTTCTTATGCCAACGAGACCCTTTATTTTCCCCACAATATGGACTTTCGAGGCCGAGCGTACCCCATCCCGCCCTATCTTAACCACATGGGTGCGGATAACGTTCGCGGGCTTTTAGTCTTTGCCAATGGTAAGCCCCTGGGCGAGAATGGTCTGCGGTGGTTGAAGATCCACACGGCTACTGTTGCTGGGAAGGACAAGATCAGCCTCAGCGAGAGGGTGCAGTTTACAGAAGATCATCTAGAGGACATCTATGACTCTGCGCACAACCCTCTCGGTGGACGGAGATGGTGGCTGCAAGCTGAAGATGCGTGGCAGACACTGGCCGCCTGCTTCGAGTTGACGGCAGCCATGGAGTCTCCAGACCCAACCAAATTCATCTCTACATTACCCATCCAACAAGACGGCACTTGCAACGGTCTGCAACACTACGCCGCCCTCGGCGGAGACGAAGTCGGCGCCCGCCAAGTCAACCTCGAACCCGGGGACAAGCCCGCGGACGTGTACACCGCCGTGGCCGAAGCCGTCACGGAATCCATCCACAACGACGCTCTCGCGGGCGACCCTCTGGCGAAGGAACTGGACGGCCACGTCACACGCAAATGCGTCAAACAACCCGTCATGACCAACGTCTACGGCGTGACCTTCTTTGGCGCACGGGAACAAGTCGACCGCCAACTCGAAGAAATCTTCCCAACCAAGCCCCCCACCCACCGCCGCGTCCTCGCACACTACATCACCAAAAAAATCTTCAGTTCCCTGGGGACAATGTTCCGCGGCGCGCAGGACATCCAGTTCTGGCTGGGCCGGTGTGCAGGTCGCATCGTAACCTCCCTCACCCCAGAACAAATCACCGAACTCACCCAACCCGCGAAGCATCCCTCCTCCCCAACCCCAGAGGTGAAAAAACGAGGCCGTCGTCCCACCTCCCCCCCAAAAGAAACATCTCTCGTCACGGCCGAAGACATCCGCAACAGGCACCAAGCCATCGCCGCCTCCCGCTTTTTATTCAAATCAACCGTAATCTGGACAACCCCCCTCCGCCTTCCCGTCGTCCAACCCTACCGCCAACCCCAATACCAATACATCAAAACGGGCCTTCAAACAATCCGACTCCAAAACCCCCAAATCCACAACCCCGTCTCCAAACGGAAACAACTTCAAGGCTTTCCGCCGAATTTCATCCACTCGTTGGATGCGACGCATATGTTTCTCTCGGCAATCTCGTGTAGGGAGAAGGGACTTACATTTGCGGCGATTCATGATTCCTTTTGGACGCACGCGTGCGATGTGGATGAGTTGGGAGGGACGCTTCGCGCCGCGTTTGTGAATATGCATGCGGAGGATGTGGTTGGACGGTTGAGGGAGGAGATGGAGGTTAGGTACGCTGGGTGTGTGTACCTTTGTCCCGTGATGCCGGAGTCGGAGGCGGGGAGGAAAATAAATGCGTTGAGGAAGGGGAGGAAAGGGGGGCACGAGCTGAAGATGGAGGTGGAGAGATTAGAGCTGCTTCGCAGTGATAATCCGGAGGAGAGGGATAGGGGGGAAAAGATGATCACGCCGGGGGCGATCGTGGAGAAGTATGGGGAGGGGGGGGTTGAGATGGAGGAGTTGGGCGTTGTGGAGGGGCAGAAGTTGGGGAAGGTGCCTGAGGGGGTGGATCGGGATGTAGCCGGGAGAGAGGTGATCGAAGGGGAGGAGGAGGAAGAGAGGGAGGAGGATGCTGAAGCTGGGGCTGCTGCGCAGGAGAATGTCAAGGTGGTTAAGGGGAAGAAGACGGGAAAGTCGGCGACGCATTTGCTGTATGTGTGGAGGCCACTGACGTTTCCCGAAGTGCCGAGGAAAGGGTCGTTCAATGTTAGGAGGCTGATTGGGAGTCAGTATTTTTTTCATTGATGTGTTATAGTTGCATGGCGAGCATGGGAGGGTATATGTATAGTATTCTGTACAATGAATGTGGGATAGCGTTTCAGGAAGCAGATACTGGGCCATCACCTTTACCAATGGTGACAGCGGGATTGCAAGACAGGGCGACACACCCTTGATAAAATCTATCAAACATTGCAACTTCAGTTTTACAGTAAGATAATCAATGGGACTGGATAAATCGTCAGAAAAGCTGGAACGCTGCTTGATACGCTGTCACGAGGGACCTTCATCAGATGCCATCACGCTGACAGTCTATCTGAACTGTCATCGTGGTACCAGCGGTTCTGGTCCCACGCTTTGTATCATCACAGTATTACCACCGCGGCTCCACGCTATCTCGAAACCTTGACTTCCTGGAAAGACGTGGGCAAATGACAGCCTTTCTCAGGGCTATCTGCCCGTCTTTTAAAAGAGACTCTGCAACTCCGAGGCTTCCCGAACCTGGCAAGCCCAATATTCCTTCACAAAATGTCTAGTGACAGATAAGACTGACTTCCCCGGAGTTCTACCGAGGCGTCAAGATCCAACCACGCAACCACGTGTCACCCACGCGCCCAGCTTGTGTACCAACGTCTGTAATCTGGCCAGATACTAAACCTGTTTCAGTCAGATGAGACACTAGCGCATTCTTCCACGGGGAAGACAGTCGAACGTTGACAAATCGTGACACGTGTAGTAACACCCGTAGTCATTCTCAAAAGTTTCCACGAGAGCTGGAACAATGAGCCCATCATTGGAATTCGCTTGGCCGAAGTGAGCATTAAACCTGCCACATTTTTACAGCTCTACACCACCACTTTTGCCATGAAATTCGGCCAAAACCTGCCTAGGAACCAAGTTCCAGAATGGGCCCATGCATACATTGATTACAAGGGCCTAAAGAGGCTCATCAAGACTGCGCAGAGAGAAAAAGAAGCCGGCCAGGAACCAGATCTTGCCGCTTTTCTGTTCATGCTTGATCGTCAACTGGAGAATATCGACACTTTCTATAATCGAAAATATGGCGAGCTGTCCAGGAGGCTTCGCTTGCTTTATAATCGGTATGGAATGTTGTCTAAAATGCAGGGTGCTATGGATAAGGACGAGATGGATGATCTCATGGCTACCTTATTGGAGCTAAGAGGCCAGTATAGGAACCTGCAGTGGTACGGTGAAGTGAATAGACGCGGTTTCATCAAGATTACGAAGAAACTGGATAAGAAAATCCCCCAGGCTGCGGCCCAGAGTCAGTATGTTTCCACGAAGATTGACCCTAAGCCGTTTGCAACCAACAACAAGCTCGCGTTGGACCTGCGTAGTATTAACGATTGGTTGTCCAACCTTGGTCCTATCAAAGAGCATCAGGAGGATGCTTCATCAGACACCAGCTCCGGCTCGCTCCGTCGCATGGCTTCCAAGAATGCGGTCACGATCCCGGCGCTTAAGCTGGAAGGGATTGAAAAGGCTATCCGTCAAGACGATGTTGTTGCCCTCTTTGAACTGCTTGCTGATGTGAAATTTACTACGGCCTCGCAAAGGGAGTGCATCTACCTTGATTTGCTCCAAAGGGCCATCACAAACCGATCCTTGGGATGCATCGAAGCCTTTCTCTCTCGCGTATCCAGCCTGCAGCAGGACGATGACATGAACAAGAGAAACTGCCTTCACAGGATTATCATTGCTATTGGACGCGCCAGGGCTTTAGCGAGTGAAGACGAGAAATACATCAGCGCTGCCCGACATCCTGTCAGCGCTCCTCCGCCTATTAACGTGGCAGAGTGTGATCCCGACTTGAGCGTAGGCGGCAAGGACTTGGAAGCTGTGAAAGTACTTGCCTTTTTACTGCAACATATGACTACCGAGCAGCGACCAGCCATTGCGTCAAAAGACTCTCACGGCAGACTGCCCCTGCACTACGCAGCGCAGTACGGCCTTGTCGACGTGTGTCAGGAACTTATCAAGTACATGCGTCGATGGGACCTGTTCAGCGCGTCTGAAGGGACGACCAACTCGGCGTGGTGGCAGGAATCAGACGGGAAGCTGCCACTGCATCTGGCTATCATCGGAGGACATCCAAAGACTACGCGAGTTCTGCTTTGCATTGATGAGAAGACGGGTCACGCTGATATTATGCAGGGGGGTGCTTTGCTGGCTCTGGCGACGAAATCGAATTTTCACGTCATTGTTCAGATGCTGGTTGATGCGGGCGTTTCGGTTAATTACCAGGATCAGTCGGGTGATACTGCTTTGCATATTGCTGCGCGTCTGGGACACGAGGACTGTGCCAAGGCTATCCTGTCTGCTGCTGATGTGGATGTTGAGATCGGGGAGAAGACGTATGGCTGGACGCCGCTGTTTATTGCGTGTGTTGATGGACATATGAGTATTGTGAAGATTTTGGTTTCTCATGGTGCCCGGGTGTTGGATAAAGATCAATCGGGATGGACGCCAAAAGAGCATGCTGCACTCCGCGGTCATATTGCTATTGCAGAGTATTTGGATACTCTGGGACCGGATAGTCCGGATGCCTCGACCGATAACAACTCTCTCGAGGACCGTACGTCAAAGTGCGTTTCCAAGGCGAGCAACACTCCGGTCAAGTCTTTTGGTCATCGGTATCTCACTGATTCGTCTCTGGTATTGGTCAGCCTTGGGTCAATGGACCCGCGTAAGGACCATGTGCCTGCTGTCAGCTTCGAGAGCATTGCCCTTAACAAGGCGCAGTCGACGCAGCTTGACACTGCCCTGTCCATTGTGGTATCAGCACAGAATGCCACTGGAGACGCAACAGTCATTGATCTCCCGGTGCAGGAAAACATCAGCACGTCTCCCATTACGTTCCAAACCAAAGATCCGTCGCAGGTGAAGCTTCTCTTTGACGTTGTTCACACGTATTCTGGCCAGACAGATAAAATTGTCGGTCGTGCCGTTGCTATTCTATCCAGCATCAAACCGTCGATTGGGACGAAAAGGATGAACCTGCAAGGCGACCTCTCCGTTCCGGTGGTTGCCAGCACAACCCTCGACGTAATTGGCACCGTCAACTTCAACTTTCTCATCATCACCCCGTTCGTCCACCCGAACATGTCCGTCTCAGCGGAACGAACATACTGGAAGAAATCAGCAACGCACGTCATCGGCCACCGCGGACTAGGCAAGAACATGCCTAACCGCAACAGCCTCCAACTAGGCGAGAACACCATCGACAGTTTCATCGCCGCGGCCTCTCTGGGGGCATCATACGTCGAATTCGATGTCCAAATGACCAAAGACCACGTCCCAGTCATCTACCACGACTTCCTCGTCAGCGAAACGGGCGTGGATGTACCCGTCCACAGCCTTACATTAGAACAATTCCTTGCTCTGTCCGAGCATCGCAGTCCCCCTAGCCGGGGACAACCCAACAGCGAAGCCTCCCCGCCCACCCTCCCCCGCCGCCCCCAGAGGAGCTACTCAGTCGACACCCCTCCCTCGCATGCCACCCAGGACAGCGTTACCTCCCGCCTGCAACTAACCCGCGACTTCAAAAAGAAAGGCTTCAAAGGCAACCTCCGAGGCCACAGCATCGGAAGCGAATTCACCACCTTGAAAAACCTCTTCGTCACCCTCCCCGAACACATCTCCTTTAACATCGAAATGAAATACCCCATGCTCTGGGAATCCGTCGACGAGGAAATGGATACCTACTGCATTGAACTCAACTCGTTCGTGGACACGATCCTCTCGACCGTCTACGATTACGCTGCGACGTCGAACCGGCAGATATTGTTTTCGTCGTTTAATCCGGATATTTGTCTACTACTGTCGTTTAAACAGCCGAATTTTCCGGTGTTGTTCCTCACGGATGCGGGCGTTACGGACGCAGGCGATCTTCGCGCCGCGTCGTTGCAAGAGGCCATCCGCTTCGCGTCAAGGTGGAATTTACTGGGCATTGTCTCCGCGGCGAAACCGTTAGTGATTGCGCCGAGACTGATTGAGGTCGTGAAGCAGTCGGGGTTGATTTGTATCTCGTATGGGGTGGAGAATAATGAGACGGGGATGGTTAAGGAGCAAGTGAGGAGGGGGATTGATGCTGTTATTGTGGATAATGTTGCGAGGGTGAGGAGGGATCTGGCGGGGGAGGATGGTGGAAATGAGGATGGTGGGGTAGGAGTGAATGGTTTGGATGGGGGGTAGGGGTCAGTGGAGGGGTAGGATAGTTGTATATGGCTACGTCCAGAAGGGATCAGTTTCACTGTATGTCTACACTAAAGGAGTCACCCTCTCCGCCTCCCTCTTCGCCGGCTTCACGAGAGCCCCCTTGCGAACTTTGACCTTCTCCATCGTCGTCGGCGTCGGCTGTTCCGCATCCAACGTCACGGCAGACGTATCCCACCCAAGCCAAGTCTTCCTGATGCTAAGCGTCTTGGCCTGTACATCCCTCTTCGACGGCGTGACGACCGTAGCGGTAGCGCGTCCCAGGGGTCCCCTGCGGAATGTGTAGGAAAGTACCTTTCCCTCCTCTTGGTCGTCCTCTTGGTTTTCCCGCTTAACAACACCCGTCTTCTCCGTCTTCGGCAGGGGTATTTTAGGGAATGGACCACGAGGGGGAATGTACCGTGGCACGGGGGCGTATCCGCCTTCAGCCCGCTTCAATCTCGTTACAACAGCGGCGGTAGCGCGGCCGAGGGGTCCCTTCCTGAACCTGAATGTCGTTCCTGTACTTTCCTTCTCATCGGCGAGCTGGACGTCTCGCTTGGCTTGGATAATCAGTGGGGTCTCCTGGGTTGAGCTTGATGGTTGAGAGGGGATGGAGGTTGTAATGGGCTCGCCGCGTCGGAAATACACTTGTTGCGCGGGGAAAAGGTGTCCTTCCTCGTTGCCAATGAAGGATTCTAGTGCTGTGTGGGTTAGGTGGGTTGGTAGGTAGGATGGTCAGGGGAACGTACGTTGTTCAGCTGCGGGCACCGCTGGGGAGGCACTGACGAGGACGAGCCAGAGGAGGAGGGCTGGCAGGCGGTGGAACATATTTCTCGTGTGATTACAATGTTATTTGATGGATGTTGTGTGTTGTGCTGTGTTGTGTGAAGGGATTGAGAGGTGGTTTTTGTGTGGAAAATAATATTGTGCATTGGATCCACAGTGGGTACCTTCACGTTGCCTGGTCTGAATTTACAATTAAGGTTCGGCAGAGGGGAGGTGATTGGTCAGGCGGACAGTCCGTCGAATTAGAGTTTGCAATACACCCAATACGATCTCGTACCAATTTTCTGGTCATTACTGATACATGACAGAGGCTATGATGACGCTGACGTATTTCATCTTCGTCATTGATGCGGCAGTACGCATCATGAAATGACTAATTCAGGAACATCATGGAGTACAGATGTGACCGACGCTACGCTGAACGCATTCAGAGGATCACCTCAGGCCAGACAAGCTCGACATCATTGTTCTCTTTGTCGTCGTAGGGGCGATTGTGCTCGCCATAAGGCTCATTGACAGCAATCCCTTGCACTATTCCACCGCGTCAGCTTGCCCACGAACCTGACAAAAGCTCCTCACCTTCAGGTTCAGGCGCAACGGTAGACGTAATGGTCCTGATAACCGTTGTAGTAGTCGTCTTCGAAGTCGACGCCTCCGTAGTCGTTGCTTCTTGAGGATGACCCCCTGTCCCTCGTCAGCGAGGCCTTTACACAAGGATTAGAATCTTACGGTGAATGGTTATGACCTTGGTCACGGCGGGTTGTTCGAGCAAGGCATAGTAGTGGAATGTGGTGAATGGTTTCAGTTCCTCCTCGATAGTGGAAGTGGACGAGACTGTGGCAGTCGTCGTGTTCCAGAACTTGTTCCAGAAGATGGAGGGAGCTACGTCCTTGGGTACAACCGCTCCCAGGGCCGTGTTGGCGATGAGCGATGCACTCACGCTGAACGAGAGGATGTTGGGGAACATGGCTGCGGTGTACCTGCAGGAAGGAAGACGGGGTGTGAAGGAAAGTGAGAGGTATTGTCGAGGCGGGATACGCTTTTTGGGAATGGTTACGCGGCTGTCCATCTCGCTGGGACGGGTGGAACTTGTCAGAAGCTCAACGAGAGATTATCTTCGATCCCTTTCTGATGGTTCGTCATTGTAGACTTTGCTGGTATCAACAGGAGATTGTCTCCGACATTTGTCGAGCTTTTTGGCCGATTGGTATCCGGCAAAGGCAGGTAACAAGAGCGTTAAATGATCAATGGAGCTCTTCTCGTGTTATTCGTAGCTAACGACTTTGAAATCCGCATAACGTGGCAGAGTGGATACCCAGATACAAGGGCGAAATGTGCGAGATGTAATACTCTACACTACGAACAAGGCTTCATTGGTTTGGGACCGGTTAGCAGGCCAGCCCTTGTTCTAGACCAGATCTGATCTGTGTAAAGTACAGAAGCCATCATCTAAGTTTCGACGTAGAAATTTCAGCAATTAGCGCTTACGTCTCGGCCACCGGAACAATGATATCTGAAACAGGCTCAGAGGAGGCTTTGAACAACTCGCCTTGAAAACCCTTCAACGCGGATATGAGCCCAGATCCAAAAGTTCTCTTGCAACAAGCCGACGATAGCCATATGTCTAATGTGACGTGACAGGGGGTGGCCACGTATGTTTCCAGCTCTCCCCCGGCCCGTCGATTGAATTCCGCCTGTGATGCCTTGTGTTGAGGTTTCGAGAATTTTCGCGAAAGGTAGGCTCTGAAACAGATTAGACTACATGGAAAAAGGTCTGGTGGGTTTTCCACATGTTAAGCGGACTATTGTTGAGGCGACCAGATGCAAGACTGGCCTCGAATTCTAGTATACCGCAAGCATGTGGTCGGCCTTGCGTTTACCAACTCACTCCCGTAATCACACAACAGCGTTGCTGGTTTAGGTACATACGACTTTGCAAGTGAGGTTATCTACTTGTCTATCAGACTCATCAGACGTGACATTACTGCGCCGATGGACAAGATCTGAGTAAATGGAAGCATCCCATCCAGTGACAAGCACAGCAACGGCAAGAAAAGAAATTAAGAATGGTTCTCAGCACTCGCCTTTGAAGCACTTGTCTGTTCATGCCTAATAGAGCACAAAATATCAGAGCTGACGGTGAGTGTTTGAAGGCATTTTTACCGGTCTGCGGCAAATGTGCCGCTTATTTTCTCCCGGTGGACATTGGCGAGAATGATGATGTACAAGGCGCACTGTCTTGCGACAACTTGGTATTGATTTCTTGCCGCCGTCCAAGGCCTTTCGATCGCGCCATCCGCCTTTGGCTACTATGTCAGCCTGGTCACGACGCAACACATCGGCCCAGAGTGCCTCACTCTTGCGCTTATTGGTAAGGATCGGGTCGCTTGTTTCGGTTAAGTGGGCATCGCAGAGACACTTGGTCTCGGTGGGGTTCCAGGCAGCCCCCTTACCCATTGCGCTTGTGAGAGACGAGTTTATGAATGGATAATTAATAGCAGCGTGTTGCTCGAGAATGGGCAGCGGAAGCATCTGACCAGGATTAATCTGGTCAGGTTAGTAAGTTGCGTTTCATCGAAGTTGATCATGTGCAGTGACGGATCCTGACCCCTGTGATTATGCGATTAGTCATACTCGCAGTGACATCCAATGCAGGTACGAGGGCTAAGTTTAAGCAGCCTCGACTCGACCCTCGCCCCCTTTTTAAGCCAGTGGGCTTTGGTTCCATGCTTCATAAGGTGGGGGAGATCAGGTTTGCGTTCCGTGGCCATTTCGATTGGTATTTTCCTTTGGCGAGCCTGTGATGGCGTGCGGTTGACTTGCTCTACAACCTAAGGAGATCGCGAGCTGTAAGCGGCAAAGGTGACAAGCTCTTGGTAAGGGGAAGAGTGGTGACGTTCATCTCACCACGTGAATATAGCCCCATTGTAGTTGCTCCTGTCAGAAAACAAAGACAGCGCCGAGCCACAGCGAGGTATGTATCATTTGGGTTAGTGAAATAATTGGACGGTACGCCAAGCGCAAAGTCAGGTCAGGCCGCGGTAGGCCAATTGATGATCGGTAATGCCCGCTTCAGGTCATTAAATGCATTGTAGGATGCTTTCACTTTCACAATCTATGTGACGTTATCTTTGTGGATCGTTTCGGCGGTCGAAAATGGCTATTGAAGTTGAGAATCAGGAAGTGTGCGTTGAAATGGCAGGAATTCGTTTCAGGTCCTGGGTTCCGGTCCTTTCGCACTTTCGAGCAGACTTGAGATACGCAGTCTCCATGTCCGTGCGATAGTGCTAACTTATTCCTCAAAAGTGAGGTTTGAGAGGCTTTTGCTCAATAAATTCCTTGGTGTCGTGGCCTTCAGTCCGTCCCACCATGACCCGCTGCTGTGCGTTTAGGGAACCGGCGGGTCAGACGGGTCGGGCCAGAAGAGAGCGCCTGGACATTGTTTTTGATTAATTAATTCTTTAAACGTCCTGGCAGAACCTCGGGCGGGGAATCTGCGGCCTCCCGAGGGGCAACTAAAGGTAGACCGCGTGGAGAGCTAAGCCTCTTTGGGACTAGGGTTGGCATCGATTGGACTTCACCTCTGTCGAGAGCTGCCTACAGTAGTTATGATCAGATGTTGACAGATCGCAATGGGTTCCAAATTCGGCGCTGAAAGCGTGAAGTGCAAGCTACATGGTGCTACGCCAGATTCCATCAGCAAGTGCCGATAAACCTTGGAGAAAGGACCAGTATTTCTCTGATGAACCATGCTCACAATGGCTATGGTCATACATTTACAAGATGTGATGAACCCCAACTGGCGGTGCTGAAAGCATGAAGCGCAAATTACATGGCGCCACGCCAGGTTTCATCTACGTGCCGGAAGACTTGGGAGAGAGGAACAGATTTCTCTGGTTCTACCCCGGGCGCTGCTTCGTGGGCAAGCTGTCCGGAAACTAGTTCGGTATTTACTGAGGTAGAATCAAGTTCTCGACTGTCTACTCTTTGTGATACATTCTTTCCTGTTTGATACTATTAACTCCGTTTGAAACCATCTACGTTTAGGCGAAACATCGTCTGTGAGGTAAAAACCCCGAGTTACGTGCTCATATCAAGATGCTCAAGCTCGCAGAGGCAATGGCCAACTCTCCCGGGGCCATCTCTCTGACCCTAGATGCCTGGACCAGCCCAATGCAGAACTCCAGGTTGGGCGTCACAGCCCACTGGATTAAGGATGACTGGAAACTTGTGGACGTCGTTCTCGCCGTGAAAGACCTCAAGGGCCCACACAGTGGGGAGAACTTGGCGCGTGCCCTCGAATTCTGTCTCGATCAATTCAGCACCCGACTGGAAGTCCAGAGTATGATGACTAATAATGCGTCCAACAACGGCACCATGGCGGAGGAACTAGTGCCCAACCTGCCGATGTTTGACGAGCATCAGCACATCCCCTGCTCGGAACACATTTTCAACCCGGCTGTGCAGGCCGGATTCAAAGAGCTGGACGTCAAGGAGGCGCTGGGTGAAGATGAGGCCCTCCAGCTGGCCGATGACGTCCTGGCAGAGGTTCAAGGTGGATGGGTCTAGATGACGGCCGAAGCAAGGGCATATGAAGGAGGCCAAGTAAGATCACTTGAATCTGAACGACATTAGACTAAATCGTCTCTTGCAGTGTCTGCAACGCCAGGCGCACACCTGGCTTGTTGTTGTCCCGTCTGCGTCGCTTGGTCGCTCTTGTCAGAAAGTGCCCCCGGCAACGGGACGAGTACCGGCATCAGTGCTTGCGCCACGGCATGGACGGCAACATGGTACCCCTGGACGTCAAGACCTCGTAAAACAACACCTTGGACATGCGTGACGAGACCTTCCGGAAACGGGAGGTTCTCGAGTCCTTGGTGCGCCAGTGCGATTTGAAATGGTACAGCCTCTTGCCCAGTCAGTGGGAGAAAGTCAGGGTCATCGTCTCCGCTCTCAAGCCCTTCAAGGACGCAACACGCTGGGTCTCTGGGTCAAAATATGCCACTGCATCAGTGGCACTGAAAGTGTTCGCCGCTCTCCTGCAGATCATCGGCGGCTTAGCCACTACCAAGACAGACGAAAATCTCCGGTGGGCCTTCAGGGCGATGAAGCACAAATTGGACTAATATCAGGAGGTCCTCCGCTCGAAATTGTCCTTCTACGCCGCGATATTTCACGCGCACTTGATTCCACATTAGTATAGTACGCGGCCGACGTCATGCCATCGGAAGCCGTCGCGGAGGGTTTGTCATTCCTGCGTACAAGCCACTTGGCTGGTATCTCCAACCCTAGCTGAATTTTCAAGGTCTCGGGTGAAAATCGGGGTTATGTATCACACGAACCAAAGTTTGTAAATCTATGCGGTACCTCTAACATCTCTAAAAATGTTTAACGCCAACGCATATGTCCATGCCATTCCGTTCTAGCACCTTTTCTTGATCATCAGCCACTTCTTATTCTTCAAAGCGTGGGAAGGATGCAAAAGCTCCGGCTCCCTAACCGGAAGATATACCCTTCTCCTTCGTCTTCTTGGTACTTCGGAGGTTGTTCCTTCCATTCTTGCTGCGTACTTATTGACCAAATTCGTCATATGATCGGCCAGACGGCGTGCATTTGTATTTGTCCGAGACGATGGAGGACTGCCGACGTATGTGATTATAATGTTTGGGATAGATGCGCTAGATCCAGTGCCCATGGTTTTTCTGTTTCGATGGTAGGATCTTTGTAGTGAGGATTGTTTTTGCTTGCTTTGCAAGAGATTGCAAGGGGATAGAGAATATATGAAGAGAAGGCTCGTTGTTGTCGGTTTACAATGATCCTTTGTTAGAAGCAATGTTTGTTTGGGTGTCAGTTTGCTTTGTTACAGGCCGAAATGTATACACAACAAGGTCAAAAGGTCATGCTCTCACGGGATGTAAGATTTGGAGAGTGAATGGGTCAACCAAAACCCAATTCCCTGCAACTTCTAGAGGTGAACCCATCCGTCTAGCTAGTGATTATTTACACAAAACAGGCAAACCATTTCCTCAATAGCGAGGCTTGCCCTCACTCGGCCATAACCAACCCCCCATCAAGAACAATGCATTTCACATGCCCACCCACTCACCCAACTCTCTTTATCCAACCCATTCGCCCATTCAAATATCAACAAAGCACCCCTCCCCTTCCTCCCAAACAATAGCCCCCATTCCATAACCACCCCCTACCCCCCAAGCCACCACCCACCCCTCCAGAAACCAGAAAATCATCAAACCAAATCATCAAACAAGCATCCACAAATCAGCATGTCCTCCAAGAAACCCCAACTTCATCCAATCCAAACCAACAACAAGACCCCCGCCTCATCCACCCAACAACCTCCAACACCCTACCCCGACGAACCCCTATTATAATTGTGAGCAGATGTGTACCTGCATACAAATCTCTAC